>CM019827.1:125338222-125364130 GCA_009763385.1 Coix lacryma-jobi var. lacryma-jobi | reverse complement strand
GACTTGAGCTTACTGAAGAGCTCGTCGCAGGTGAGAGTCTCATAGTTCGGCGATTCGATGATTGCCTGAACCTTGGAGTCCCACATCGAACGGTCAAGAGTGTGCAAAAGCTTCAAAGCACGCTCATGATCGTCAAATGGCAACTGCTCTCTGTTAGCCCTCATCCTGTTGACAATCACCTGAAAGCGAGCGAATAAACTTTCTATGCTCTCGCCAGGTTGATGTCTAAAGTTCTCATACTCTCGCTTGAACGACTCGTAGAGTCGGGTTTTGACTTGAGAGGTGCCCTCATGAAAACGCATGAGAGTGTCCCAGATCTCCCGAGCCGTAGCGAGGTGAGAAACACGATCAAACTCACCCATGCTCAAACAAGAGAAAAGAGCATTACGGGCTCGGCTATTGGCATCGTGCTCATCGACCTGCTGTTGAGTCACACGAGCAGCCAAGACCACGTAATCAGGGGAGTTGCAAATATCCCAGATCGAAGCGCCCAAGCTCTGCAAATAGGCCGACATACGTATCTTCCAATACGCATAGTTCGTCCCATCGAAAAACGGCGGTTTGCCCACGCCGCGATCCATGTCGCCTTCGGTGGATCTGGAACCGGCTAAGGTGGAAGATCCTTAACCCGCTCCGATACCAATTGAAGGACCGAGAAGCTAACCGAAAGCGACCAGAGGGGGGGGTGAATGGGAGCTTCAAAATTTCCTTACGGAAACTAGATGCCACTGTCCCAAAATCGACCCCAAGAGCGAACCCTAGAGCTTGCTAATGTCCACGACCCTATATGTAGGGTGGATGCTTCCTAGAAGCACAGCGAGACACTAGACAACTCTAGAAAGCCAACGCAAAAGACGGAAATCAATTCCGACAACGAACGAGCGAACCGCGGACGAAACCGTGCGAAACCAGTCGCATCGGACGCTGGCCTGCGTCCGATGCCAGACCACCGGAAGCGTCCGATGCAGACTGGGTGGTTCTGGAACCTTACTGTTCCACCATCGGACGCTGTGAACAGTAATCACCCAGCGTCCGATGCAAAGGCTCCGGCGCGTCCGATGGACAACGGACGTGTCCGATGCCTGGCGTCCGATGCAAGCTAAAACGCCGAAAACGTGACACGCGTCACCGGAGCGTCCGATGCTAGGGACCCTAGCGTCCGATGCTCCCGTGATAGCGTCCGATGCTCCCGAAAACAGCGCAGTTCTTTGATGATTCAACCCGATCTCCTCTAAATCAAAAGCTCTAGGCCTAGGATTCGATCTGAGGGGTCACAAGGATGTTAGTGAGCTATCTCTAAGAGATCATGGCTCGAACCTAACTCCAAATCGGTGAATCAAGAAATTTCGGGGCATGGAGGCAAGAACGCAATCCAAAACGAAAATCGATCGATCTCCTAGACCGTGAGGTTAGAGTTTAATTCCTTCGGTGGAAAGGAGAGCCTCACGATCTAGAACAACTTGGTTCAAACGGTTTTGCAAAAGATGAACCGAGCAAAGAGATCAAGCGACGGGAAAATCGTGGAGAAAAAGGATTCCGCGAAGAACACAAAGAAAACGCGAATCACAGCCACGAACTCGAATTAAGGACGCAAATCAAGCCATCGATCTGTGCTCCAAAGTGAGGATACGGCCTCACTTCCTCAAATCAACAGTACACAGAGTGGAGTCTCTCTGCGGATCTCAACTAGCTAGAGCAGGGGATGGGAGAGTGGAAACCCTAGGTGCTAGGAAGCAAATGACTGCGCTAACTGAGATTGAGATCGGGAGGAGGGTGTCTCCCCTAGACTACTTATACTAACCTAGCCTAAGTCTATTTCCTACTCTACCCCTCTCTACTCTAATTACAGAGCGGACCAGCCTAACCCTAAGGCTATTCTAGTCCACCCGCTGGTCGTAGGTAGATCCGACGGCCACGCCCGCACGGTCTTCCGCGTCGCCTCCACGCAACCTTCAGATCGCCGCCACGTGCCGCCACCACTCTGCACCCCCGGTTTTGCGGCCCAAACCGGGAAACCAGCCTTTTCCATCAGCCCCCGGTTTTGAGGCCCAAACCGGGAAACCAGCCTCCAGCCCGAGTTTTGTGGCCAAACTCGGAAACCGTCCGCGCCCGAGTTTTGAGGCCCAAACTCGGAAACCGGCCCACGCCCAGGTTTTGAGGCTCAACCTGGAAACCGTCGCGCCCAGGTTTTGTGGCTCAACCTGGAAACCCAGCACCCAGGTTTTGAGGCCCAAACCTGGAAACCGTCCACCGTTGGTTTTTCCCGGGCTCTACCAACAAACCGGCGTCGTAGAGGGGATGCACCGCCTGTGCACCCCTTCCACCGACATGATCGCACTTCTCCGCCTGTCGCTGTCGCAGGCTGCCAGCCACCACAGCTGATCCTCCGGCCTCCAGTCCATCAGTCCAAGTCCACGTCCGCCCTTCACCGTCCGATACATCGGCATGGCACGTCCGCCGCACGGCACGCCCATCCTTCATCGCGCCCGGTCCGTCGGCACGGCACGTCGCAACTTGACCTTCACCCGCCATCGATCACTGTCTCCGTGCTCGACACCTGCACAACACAAGCCAAAGAACATGCGCATCATCTCCATTGACAATCACTCATCACACAGAGACTCGGCATACACCCATGTATCCGCAAGGGAACCGCTGCAGGTTGTATTAGGGAGGGGGCATAATTATCGGCAATCTCGCAGGAGGAGGGCGCCTAATCTGAAATTTTTGGCGGTTTCAACCTTTCTCGGGCGCCACTTTGAGCTGAACGTATGGAACTTTTTGATTTAGCCAAATACTAATAAATAAATAATAAACTCGTGACAATAATTATATTTTATTTAAAAAATAATTGTAATCATTTTAATATAATTACATCGTATGTAAAGCAATAATTAAATGCTACTACATAGTAGTAGTAGTAGTAGTAGTAGGATTAGTAGTAGTAGTAGCAGCAGTAGTAGTAGGATTAGTAGTAGTAGTAGGATTAGTAGTAGTAGTAGTAGTAGGATTAGTAGTAGTAGTAGTAGTAGTAGTAGTAGTAGTAGTAGTAGTAGTAGTAGTAGTAGTAGTAGTAGTAGTAGTAGTAGTAGTCGTCGTCGTAGTAGTAGGATTAGTAGGAGTAGTAGTAGTAGTAGTAGGAGTAGTAGTAGTAGTAGCAACAGCAGTAGTAGCAGCAGTAGGAGTAGTAGTAGTAGTAGGATTAGTAGTAGTAGTAGCAGCAGTAGGAGTAGTAGGAGTAGTAGGAGTAGTAGCAGTAGGAGTAGTAGGAGTAGTAGTAGTAGTAGGATTAGTAGTAGTAGTAGTAGCAGCAGCAGCAGCAGCAGCAGTAGCAGTAGTAGTAGTAATAGTAGTAGTAGTAGTAGTAGTAGACTAGTATTGTAGGCAAGCCAAATGTAGTAATAATATTGAAATATGTAAAACGGTATTTTAAAAGTTAATGTTACACTAAACAAATTTTTCACAAGATTACAAAAAAATAACACTACTAGTAGTAGTAGTAGACTAGTATTGTAGGCAAGCCAAATGTAGTAATAATATTGAAATATGTAAAACGGTATTTCAAAAGTTAATGTTACACCAAACAATTTTTTCACAAAATTACAAAAAAATAACACCATGAGAGGCCTGCAAGGGCCAAGGGCCCAACCAAGCTCGACCGCATGAAGGATCAGAATCAGATCAACCGCAAACGGGAGCCCAGTTAGGCCCAGCCCAAGCAAGCCCTCTCAATGGTGTGTGTTAGTCGGAGTTCGGGGCAAGACGCATGGCTGAGACTGTATGCTGGTTTTGTGTGAGTAGAATTGGCGAGGTGGTGCAAAAGAACTATTCCTTGTATGCAGCGTGCGCGCCTTTGCACTTCGGGGTGGTAATGGGCCGGCCCATTTGGCAACGAAGCCAAATCGAGAAGTACCCCGTGCCCCTCCCCATCCCGTGACCCTCTCGCTCACTCCCTTCCCTTCTCCTATCTTCTGATTCCCCTCCGTCTCCCTCACGAGCGACGGAGACGACGGTGGCGGAGTCAATCGGAGACGGCGGCGAGTCAATCGGAGGCGCCATGGCTCGCGGCAAGGGCCGCGGCTGCAACGCGAAGGGCCAGTTTCGCAACGAGCGCGGCCAGTTTGCCGCAGCCGATGTAATCTACATCAGCTCTGACGATGAGGCGAGCAAGCCCCGGGTTAAGCGCACCAAAGGGGAGGCTTCGACTCCAATCCCGGCGAAGAGGACAACCAAAAAGGAGGCGTCGACCCCACCCCCAAGCCCGACGACGAAGAGCCCAAACCCTAGCAACAAGGGGAAGAACAAGGTCATGGCTGCCTTTCCCATACGCGCTGTTTCATCTACCTGTTTCACACTCAGATCTATGTCTTCTTTATGTATACATGTGGGTTTATATCATCTGCTGAAGTTGCTATGTATGATGATGCATATATCGGTGTTTAATACTGAGCTCAGTGCCTAGGTCGATGATTACTAAGCATTTGTGAGATTAGGCGCAGGAGGACCACCTTTTGGTGTGGGAACTGTGTCTAGCTTTGTCTCTGCTCCATGATACTTATTAGTTAACAACACTAGTGCTGCATCTCTTTTCTAATATGTACATATGCTGCTATTGTTAGACATAAGCATCTCTTTTCTAATTAGTTAACCGCGTCTAGCTTTGTCTCTGCTCCATGATACTTATTAGTTAACAGCACTAGTGCTGCATCTCTTTTGTAATATGTACATATGCTGATATTGTTAGACATAAGCATCTCTTTTCTAATTAGTTAACCGCGTCTAGCTTTGTCTTTGCTCCATGATACTTATTAGCAGAGAGGGACCAACAAAGGATACACAATCTTAGCTACATTTACAACTCAAATGATGTGCATTCTGTTAACTTGCTTAGGATGAGAAGGGCACCTTTTTCCAGCTTTGTGATGCATGGGCAATGTTCTTGCATGTTGTTGGCCACAATGAAAGGTTCATTTCACTGATAATGGGACTTGGGCACAACAAAGGGATGCATGGGCTGCTGCTATGTGGCAGAACAGGGGCTCTTCTAGAGTTTAAGTTTCTATTATACTTGTGTTGTGTTAACTATTAAGTATCTATGATGACTATTGCATTCATTTATGAGACCTATGGCACTGAGCAATGATGTGAAAACTTTCATATTTGTAATAATTTCTTATAAATTTTCATAATTGACTTATACTGAGGCCTGTGTTTGGTGAATTCTTTCTTGTCTATGATGAAACATGCTATATAGAGGTGGCTGCATTTTTCATGTCATTCATCTGATCTGTTGGAATCATCCACTGTTTAGCAGCCACCAATGACATGTATGTATGATTCTGAGGCCCACTTCTTATTTTGTTACCTGCCTATGATGATTGCATAGCTTGATATATGACTGAATGGAATTATGTGATGACCTTGACCTTGTGAGGCACTGGAGCTATGTTGATTCTGCCTTGTTGTTATGTTTGTCATGGCTGTCATCAAACCATATGAAACATCCATGCCCAAGCAACTGTTCTCACTCTCCTAAACCGATGGCTGGGCTGGATGTCTCACATGGTTCCATGCCTGTCATGATTTCAGTTTGTTCTTCTATGTACATATGTTGGTTCTATAGCATGTCAATATGTGTTCCTTAAGCTCCAAGTTCAAGGTCTCTTCACAAGGCAATTAAATCTGAGGCAAATGATTTCAAATATCTCTCCTCTATCTGCACATGTCTTACTTGCTTTTATTTGTTAATTGAAGGTGCCTAGGGTCTATGTTTACTTTGTTAATATAGTACTATGTCTTTTTCCCATTGCAGGTAGAGGCACCAAGCTCGACGAAGAGGAAGAGCAAGGTGTTTTGGGATGATCTGGACAATGCTGCGTCCATGTCCGATTGCCTGTTTGGGATAGTACAAAACAAAGTGAACAAAAGGTTGAATCGGCGAACAAACAACCTGGTCTATGAAGTCAATAAGGAAATGGACAATCTGTTGGTTCATGCCAAGTATCAAGTGCTGGAGGAAGTGGGGTGGACCAAGAAAAGTTCTGTAAAAGTGATGAGGAAGTTCTTTGATGACTCCAAGGAGGAAGGAAAGAAAATTCTCCTTCAAGAGGCCAACAAGATGTTGAAGGACCTTGATGACTGCTATGAAGTCCTCTTCACCAACATGGTGAATAGCGTGCTCAAGCCTCTGGAGGAGAAAGTGAAGAAGCTTTAGTAACCTGTGTCTGCCTGCACTTCATGTGCTGCTATTTGTATATAATAAGTAACGACCAGTGGTAGATTGTGGACTGCTAGAACCAGTGGTACTTTTGTAGGTTGTGGACTGCTACAAGCAGTGGTACTTTGCTATTTTGCTGATGTCCACAAGTAACTTTATGTGCTTGATTGTGGACCCACTTAGTATGTGCTTGATGTCCACAAGTTAATGTTATATAATGTTAGTTATATATGTAGTTGCCTTTGATGAAGTCAACTGTTGGTTGCATTCACCGACTGATCAATTACTGAATAGAGGTAAACTAAACTGATTGGTTGCTAAATAGGAGTGACATACCCGATTACACACACATAGATGAAACAAACTTTATTACACGTGCATGCTGTCAGTAGTAGCCTACGAACATCCAAATGACATTGATAGTAGCATAGATGTAAATACTTAAACGAAAAAATCATCATCAGCTTCATCGGATGTGGCAACGGCAGGTGCGACAACTCCATCGTCAATGTATGCGTCCACGTCATCTTCACCTTCATCAGTAAAATCTTCATCATCTGGTTCTGGCATAGATTGAGCAATTGCTTTCTCAATAACAGACGAATCAATTGATTCGCCTTCCATGTCTGTTCGTCGCCAATTCATCAAGTCCCCCTGATCGATAACAGTCATGTCCTCCACCCCAACAACCAATGAGTCGACATCTAGCGGATTATTTTCTGCTTCCTCTTCAGCAACTGTGGATTCCGGCATCAAGAAAATGTTTCTTGGTTTGATTCAAACAACACTACACCAATTTGATTTCTTTGCGTGTTTCACATAAAACACCTGCTCTGCTTGTGTCGCCAAAATGTAGGGATCATCTGAATATCTGAGACGGGTAGTATCAATATCTATAATTCCATATTGATCTTTGTTGAACCCTTTACCTTTGTTCTTTGTTTGAGCGGGGACATCAAACCAATCGCACTGAAACATAATCACTTCCTTTCGACCAGTGAATTGTACGAACATAATTTTCTTAATAACTCCATACCAGTCCATATTACCCGTACTTTCATCGCCCTTGACAAGGATACCACTATTTTGTGTGATCAAGCTCGTCTCTGCCGACACCGTCCGAAATAGGGTGCCATTGATGAAACATCTATTGAATACACGAGCACGATCATCTGGTCCTCGAGAAAGGTTCAACATGTCCTCAGTAGCTTTTCCTTGGTCATATTCTTGTTTGGTCTGTAATTCCATTGAAAAAATAAGATGTTTTCATTGCGTGCAATATAATGTGAACAATAACAAAATTGTGGCGACTCACTCTTTCCTCAAACCAACCAACAAATTGTTGCTTGTGTCTTCTCTCAACGTTATGCAGATTGTATTTCTTTAGTGGAGCCTTATGTACACTGCAGTGGGCAGACCAAACAAGATACAAAGAATAAGTAATATATGATGTCAACAAAAAATAGCATGCTGTAATATTAAATAAAACTCACTCAGGCAAAGCACCACATTCGTCAGTATTTGTGATTATGTAGTGCCTTATTCTCTGCATTTCCGATTCGTCCAAGACCTCAAAACTGTAGCCTTTCCTATTGTACTCAAGGTCAGCAAAAACACTCAAACCCGATGGTGGTTCACACACAGCCGCACTTTCATGACGCTCTGGGCGACTTGGCATGTCTTTGAAGAACAAAGAACAAAATGTCATGCACTCTTCTGTGATATATCCCTCTGCTATTGAGCCTTCAGGATGTGCTTTGTTCCTCGCGTAACCTTTTACCGTACGCAAATATCTCTCCACGGGATACATCTATCTATAGCATACAGGTCCACCAAGTGCAGCCTCTTCAGCAAGATGAACTGGCAAATGCACCATGATATCAAAAAAAGTAGGTGAAAATATCATCTCAAGCTGACATAGAGTCTCCCTGATGGAGGCACTCATGTTCACAAGCTCGTTTACATCCAGCTCCTGTGAACAAAGCGAACTGAAGAGCCTACTCAAATTAATCAATGGGACAACAACTTCTTGAGGCAGAATGTTGCGTAGTACTAATGGTAAAAGTTTCTGGAATATAATGTGAAAATCGTGAGTTTTCAGACCAGAGAGCAATAGCCGATCCTCATGCACACATCTTCAAATATTTGATGCGTATCCATCAGGCAACTTAACTTCATGAAGAAATTTGCATAAAAGTTTCTTGTCCTCTTTCCCTAATTTGTACAAAGCAGGTGGTAAGGTGAACTTACCATTCTCATGCTGCACTGGATGCTGATCCTTCCTTGTACCGAGATGCTGCATGTCAAGCCGAGCTTCTTCATTATCCTTACTTTTACCTTCTATTTCTAGCAAAGTGCCCAATATGCACTCACATATATTTTTCTCGATATGCATCACATCCAAGTTGTGCCTAATAAGCAAGTCTTTCCAGTACGGAAGCTCGAAGAAAATACTCTTCTTCCTCCAGTTGTGCCATCTTTTTTCTTCGTCACGCTGCTTCCTTTTTCTTGATTCAGGACCGAATGTGACTTGGTCAAAAGAACCATAGTGTTGCAGCACCTCTTCCCCAGTGAGTGGTTGTGGAGCCCCTCTTCCCCAGTGAGTGGTTGTGGAGCCCCTCTATATTCTGTCTTGTTGTTGAAACTGACCTTGTTTCTGCGCCACTTGTGGTTCATAGGCAAAAAGCGACGATGCCCCATGTAGCAGTGCTTCTTCCCATGCTTCAACCATAAGTAGTCTGTTTCTGTATGGCAGTATGGACATGCAAACTTGCCTTTCGTACTCTATCCAGACAGCATCGCATATGCTGGAAAGTCATTGATTGTCCACAGTAGAATTGCATGCAAATCAAATTCCTTCTTCTCCTTTGCATCCCAGGCTTTGACACCCTCTTTCCAGATAACTTTGAGCTCATCAATAAGAGGCTGCAAGTACACATCAATGCTAACACCAGGCGATTTCGGTCCTGGTATCATCATCGACAACATCCAATACGACTGTTTCAAACACAACCATGGCGGAAGATTGTAAGGAATTAAAATCACAGGCCAGCAACTGTATGACACATTCATCATACCAAACAGATTGAATCCATCAGATGCCAGACCTAGCCTGACATTAGGAGGATCTTTTGAAAACCATTTATAGGTTGTATCCACATGTTTCCATGCTTTCGAGTCCGCAGGATGTCGCAATTTTCCATCATCCACCAATTCTTCCTTATGCCAACGCATATATGATGCTCTAGTTGCTGACATATATATCCTTTGGAGCCGTGGAATCAGTGGGAAGTACCGCAACATCTTACGTGGAACACATTTTTTTGACCCACAACTACAGGCATCATCCTGTTCCTCTTTAGACTGCTTTCACCTTGTCTCACCACATTTTGGGCAGTTATCCAGGGCCTCATATTCTTTCCCTCTGAATAACACATAATCATTATAGCATGCATCTATCTTTTCATAATGTAGACCAAGATCTCTAACAATCTTTTTTATCTTATCCATACTATCTGGGAGGCAGTGTCCTTTAGGAAGAACAAGCAAGAACAGGGCAAGTACGTACTCCAAGCAAGCATTACTACAACCAAACATGCATTTCATCTGAAACATTTTGACAATGAAAGACACCTGGGTAGCTTCCGTGCAGCCTGGATACAACTCCTTCCTGGCCTCTTCTAGCAATTTAAAGAACTTTTGTGCCATCTCATTTGGTTGTTCCTCATCAATTTCTCCACGTATGGTACCCTTGATCAGAGAATGTATCAAATCTGTGGTACGAGCCCTATCATCGATATCATCATCATCATGATCACGTACAGCTGAGCCTTCACATATACTTTCCTCCTCACGAATGAACCCTTCATCAAAACCTTTCCGAAGCAAATGATTCTGAACATCAGAAAATTTTCTAAATGATATGGAACGACATTGTGAACATGGACATGGTGTCGTTCCTCCTTTCGAGCTGCCTCCAAAGGCGCTGTTAAGATATTCAGTTAATCCTTGTTGCCACTCTGCAGATGTCTTATCCAGACGCATCCAACTTCTACCTTGCTGTGACGACATTGATTTCAACTCCTGACAAAACAGCACAAAGAAAAATATGTCTTCTATTTCTTCAAAAGCAAAATCAGTATGGATATAAATGATGTCCAAATAAAATCCTAGGCAATGCCCTGCCCTACGTACCTACGCCGTTTAATATTTGTAACAATTCAAATAAAAACATGGAACTACAAATTCATAACCCTACCACACTGTACAATTACTGTCTACAGAAAACAAATAATCGATCATTGGTATTGGTGTGGTACTTACAGACGTCAAGTCGTCGACGTACGTTGTCGGTTGCGTCGTCGTGGTGCCACGGCGGTGAGGCGGACAGGAGGCGAAACTTCCTCCGTCGTCTTCAGATGACGTCCAGGCGAGGGTACGAGTGGACGTACCACGCTCGGCGAGGGCGAGAGGCGCCGCCGACGTACCACGCTCGCCGGCGAGGGCGAGAGACGCCGCCTACGTACAATGCCGACGTACGGGAGAGAGAGAGAGATCGACGTAGGGAGAGAGAGATCGACGTACGGTACGTGATGGGCTGATGGGCCTCATCCGTTAATTAGCTTGTGTAATCAGTCAAAACATGTTTATTTAAATATAAAAGAAATCATATACTCATCCATGCATCAACAAACATCTATCCCAATGGTTTATCCTCAACGTAGACATGCAAGAGCTCATAGGTTCGAGTTCAAAGCCTGCCCTTTATCAGGCATGATTTTTTAAGCGATTATTATTAAGTGCAAGATATTTTTTGTTCAGATATTTACCATTTCACTTATGACACACATCATTTAAATTAGCAACCATGTTTTTAAAATTTACAATCTAATTGTTAGGTGCAAGTTTTTTTTTAAAAAAAATATATAACAATTTACTTACTAAACATCTCATTAAAATTAAGATTAACAATTCATTTATATTATGTAGCCACAATATTTTTTTACATTTCTCAATTCTAATTAAAATTGGTCGCATCAAACACAAATCCGTTGCAAATAGCACTTTCTAATTGCATCTACATTCTAAACTGGTGCAATACCACTCATATAATGCATCAAAAATTCAAGACTAATACAACTAAAGGTGTTTGATGCAATAATTTCTGCCTATTGCATCCCTCTTCCTAAATGATGCAATAGCACTTCTTAATTGCATCTACATTCTAAATCGGTGCAATATCACTTACAAAATGCATCGACAATTGAAGACTAATTCACCTAAATGTGTTTCATGCAATAATTCCTACCAATTGCATCCCTGTTCCTAAAGGATGCAATAGATCAAACTTATTGCATCCAAAGGAATTACTATCCTATCCAACTCTTTTTCGATGCAATAATGACTACATATTGAATCAGATTCTAAACACTGATGCAATAGCACCCACCTATTGCATCAGATTCTTGTTTGATGCAAGGGAACTTGATGCAATAGGGTCAAAACCTTGTAGTGAGAAAAACGAGACAATGCGGGAGTATTACAGGCGCTTCTCAGAAATTTGCCCTACAGTCTCTGACATAACAGACAGGGAAGTAATTGACCTCTTCGGCAACGGAATTTGTGAAAGGTACAACTACAAGGACTTCATCAAATATGACCCGACTACCGCCGATGAGTTCCATCGGGCAGTCAACTCCATGATGGCGACGGAAGAACGCACTCAGGAACGCTTTCCCGAAAGGAACACGCACGGCGATCGAGGACAAATTTAGAAAGGCAATCAAGCTGCTTAGCAAAACACCCGCAAGAGGATGGGGGATAATATCGTTGCAGCCATGGAGCCTCAGAAGAAGGGGAATAAGCCCTCTACTTGTGGTGATTTACTCGATGGACCATGCCCTTTTCACCCGAAAGGAGGACACCAGGCTAGGCATTGTCGACAGCTTAAGGAGCGAGGCTTGAACTCTGACTCTAACAAAAACAAGAAGGATAAGGGGAAGAAAGCTTCAGAAGACCCTCAGCAGGATGCCGGTGGTTTCCAACACCCCAAAGGGACCATCAATGTCATATTTGGAGGTGTATCCACCAATGATAGCAAGCGGCTCCAGAAACTCTCCTTGCGCGAGATCATGTCCTCAGAATCTGCAATTCCCAGATACCTTGACTGGTCTGAGCATCCGATCAATTTCTCCCGAGCGGACCAATGGACCAGTGTCTCCAATGCAGGGCATTACCCGCTAGTCCTGGATCCTACGGTCGCCGGGTTTAAATTGGGAAGAGTACTAATAGACGGAGGAGCAGGGCTCAACGTCATCTTCGCGAGTACCTTATGAAAGATGAACTTGGACCTTGCAACTCAGCTCACACCGTCAAGCGCTCCTTTCTATGGTATAGTACCTGGAAAGGCGGCTGTACCACTCGGAAGGATCATACTACCCATCACTTTTGGAACTCAGATCAATTACCGAACTGAGTACATCAATTTCGAGGTAGCTGATTTTGAATCATCTTATCACGCCATATTTGGACGACCAGCTATCGCCAAATTTATGGCAGTGCCACACTACCCGTACCTTCTGTTGAAGATGTCGGGTCCCAAAGGTATTCTAACTTTCAAAGGTGACTTGAAGCGATCGTTCGATTGTGACACAGAGGCCGTTCACATCGTCGAAAAAGCTCAACTCACCCTAGAAGTTCACGAGATCGCTTAGATGGTGCATAACACCAAGCCCAGGGAATTGGAGATCCCAACCAAGAAGACGGGTGCTATTCAACCATCAGCGGAAGTCTCTACAAAAACCATTGATCTAGAAACCGGTGATCCCTCAAAGACAGCGGTTACCTGCGCTCACCTATCCGAGTAATAGGAACTCGTGCTCACCAAGTTCCTCAGAGCAAACAAAGAAATATTTGCCTGGAAGCCGGCAGACATGCCAGGAGTCCCAAGGAACTTGGCTGAGCATAAGCTAGAGCTAAAAGCGGGCTCTAAGCCCATCAAGCAAAGGCTACAATGATTCTCACCGGAAAAGAAAGAAGCAATCAAGAAGGAGATAGCCAAACTACTCGCGGCTGGCTTCATCAGAGAAATTTTCCATCCCGAGTGGTTAGCTAATCCAGTGTTAGTAAAAAAGAAAAACTCTGCCGAGTGGCATATGTGTGTCGACTACACAGATCTCAATAGGCACTGTCCAAAGGACCCTTTTGGGTTACCAAGGATAGATCAAATAGTTGATGCCAATGCAAGTTCAGCCCTGTTATCTTTCCTAGATTGTTACTCTGGGTATCATCAGATTGCTCTCAAAGAAGAAGACCAACCCAAGACATCGTTTATAACTCCCTTCGGTGCTTACTGTTATAAAACCATGTCTTTTGGGTTGAAGAACGCAAGGGCCACTTATCAGCGAGCCATCCAAGATTGTTTGGTCGACCAAATCGGCCGCAATGCGGAAGCTTACGTTGATGACGTGGTCATAAAGACAAAGGATCCGAGTACTCTCATATCAGACCTAGAGGAAACCTTTTCCCGGCTATGTGCTTTCCAATGGATGCTCAACCCGACAAAGTGCGTTTTCTGTGTACCCTCAGGACAACTACTTGGATTCCTTGTTAGCCATCGAGGCATCGAGGCTAGCCAAAAACAGATCACAGCCATCATCAATATGAAGCCACCTACTTCGGTCTGGGATGTTCAGAAGCTCACCGGGTGTATGGCCGCACTCAACAGATTTATCTCACGGCTGGGAGAAAAGGGACTACCTTTCTTCAAATTACTCAAGGCCGGCGATAAATTTCAGTGGACAGAAGAAGTGGATAAGGCCTTTGAACAGCTCAAAGGATACCTCACCAATTCACCCATACTCACGCCACCAGAACCCGGGGAGCCGATGATGCTTTACATCGCATCTACCACACACGTCGTTAGCACGACAATCGTTGTGGAGCGTAGGGACGACAAGCACATCTATAATACCCAGTGACCAGTGTACTACATCAGCGAGGTACTCTCCGCTTCAAAGGTCAGGTACCCGCAGGTGCAAAAACTACTTTATATTCTACTCATATCTTCAAGAAAGCTACGCCACTACTTCGACGCCCATGAGATCACAGTTGTTACGGATTTCCCATTGGGAGAAATCCTCCACAATCGCGACGCTACTGGCAGAATTTCTAAGTGGGCGGTCGAGTTGGGGGCGCTCAATATTAAGTTCACTCCAAGGAAAGCAATCAAGTCGCAAGCTCTTGCTGATTTCGTCGCTGAATGGACAGAAATACAGCAAGTCCAGAACAAGACTGTTCCCGACCATTGGAAGATGTACTTTGATGGCTCCTTGAAACTCGGAGGAGTAGGCGCCGGGGTACTACTCGTATCACCTGCTGGAGAACAGCTCAAATACGTTCTGCAAATCATGTGGCCCGCTACCAACAATGAAGCAGAGTATGAAGCACTATTACACGGGCTAAAGCTTGCAGTAACACTGGGTATCAAGAGACTACTAGTCTATGATGACTCTTCCGTAATAATTCACCAAGTCAATAAGGATTGGGATTGCACCAAGGAGACGATGAGCGCCTACTGCGCCGAAGTCCGCAAGCTAGAAAAACACTTTGCAGGGTTAGAACTCATTCATATCACCCGGGACTTTAATGTAGCGGCTGATATCCTAGCAAAACTGGGGTCCGACAGAGCCCTAGTCCCGAGTGGTACCTTCGTACAAGAGCTATACAACCCTTCAGTCCAGGAGAAGGAAGAGGTTGATCCTACACCCTCCACTCAGGTTCTAACTCTGACACCTGACTGGACGCAAGTTTTCATCAACTACTTTAAGGAGCATAAATTGCCCAGTGACAAAACTGCAGCAGAGCAGGTCACCAGACGTAGCAAAAATTATGTCCTAGTCGGAGATAAGCTATATCGACGTGGTGCCTCTTCAGGAGTCTTCCTTAAGTGCATCTCACCAGAAGAAGGCAAGGAGATTCTGAATGAGGTTCATTCCGGGTGTTGTGGCAATCATGCGGCATCCCGAACATTAGTCGGAAAAATCTTCAGATCAGGGTACTATTGGCCCTCTGCCTTGAAAGATACAGAAGACTTAGTCTGCCGCTGTCAAACATGTTAGTTCTTCGCCAAGCAGCAGCATGATTCAGCCCACGAGTTAATCTGTATCCCTCCGTCATGGCCCTTCTCATGTTGGGGGCTCGACATGGTGGGTCCTCTTAAACGTGCTCCAGGCGGATTTGAATATATCTACGTGGCAATCGACAAGTTCACCAAGTGGATTGAGTACATTCCACTGGTCAAGTTCAATGCATCAAAGTCAGTACAATTTATGCAGAGCATCTTCCATCGCTTCGGGATGTCACATAGAATTATCACTGATCTGGGGTGTCCTTTCACGGATGTTGAGTTCAAATCATGGGCTAGCAACTGTGGAATTAAGATAGACTACACATCGGTGGCTCATCCACAATCAAACGACCAAGTTGAAAGAGCAAACGCCCTTATTCTTGCCGGTCTAAAACCAAGATTATTTGATCTTCTAAAAGACCACGACGGGAAGTGGGTCGAAGAGCTCCCTAAGGTAATCTGGGGGCTGCGGACACAGCGAAGTCGAGCAACGGGCCAAACCCCTTTCTTCCTGGTCTATGGCACTGAAGCAATCCTACCGGCAGACTTAATCTGGAATTCTCTGCAAACAGAGCAGTACAACGAAGGGGAAGCTGATGATACAAGGCGACTAGAAATCGACAGTCTTGAGGAGTCCCGACTATCCGCTCTCTTTCAATCAGCAAGATACCTGCAAGGGATGAGGCACTACTACGATAAGAATGTCCATCACCAAACCTTCCAAGTACGCGACATGGTCCTGAAGAAAATCCAGAACACCACAGGCCGCCACAAGCTTATGAGTCCGTGGGAAGGACCCTACATAGTATCTAAAGTAACAAGACCCGGGTCATTTGAGCTAATCACCGAGGATGGTTCTCCGTTGCCAAATTCATGGAATATTGAGCATCTGAAGAAATTTCATACCTAAGGATTACGCTGTTACAACCGACTCAGGGCAAATGTACTTATTTCTTGGATATTAATAAAGTTTGGATTTCATTAGAAACAACAGCTTTATTGTCCTTGTCACGACTATTCAGTCGGATAAAGTTCTTCACCGATACAATATGCTTTAGCTATTGTATCCCACCGACTAATATATAGTATTACTCGGATGGATGGTTCAGCGGAAGCCATACTTGAGTTACGAGCTTCGAGCTCAATACAACTCAAATGGCAGTACGGTTTAATACCCGGCTGTCAACCTATAGTGAATATGGTATCTACAAAGTAGATACTAGTTCCTATAAGGTACAACAAGGGAGAAGTACTCACCCTGTTACATATTACCCGGACAGAGGTCCGACTTACTTTTGCACTCAAGCTGCGATCACCAAGAGGATATGATCCACCCGACAGGAACCATCGCTACGGTCCTTCAGAGGTGCTTGATCAAAATTATCCCTTGGAGAAGGGTACTAAGAGTAGTACTTGGGCAGACTCAATTCTCTAAAAGATCGTTAAGGATTATCGGAGAAACGAAGTGTAAGGACCTGTGTGGCCTAGAGGGGGGGGGGGGTGAATAGGCCTGTCAAAAATCACAGCTCAAAACTTAATTAGATAAGCCCGGCACTACCGCTCTGTGCCCGGCACTGCCGCTGCCCGGCACTGCCGGCCCCAGCGCGGTACTGCCGCGCAGTGTGAGACCAGAAGCTGCAATTCGAAATCCAGCCACAACTAACTGATTCTATATGAATAGAAATGCTACAACAAGTTCTATGAACCAGCAGAAATAACTACTCCAAGCCAAATATGAAAAATAAAGTAGATCGGGCCAAACCCTAGAATCTATCACAAGCTCATGAATATGAAGAATGAAACTAAGCAAGCACAAGAGACAAGTGATTTATCCCGTGGTTCAGCTCGCCACCAAGGCTTGCCTACCTCCACGTTGTTGAGGTTGACCACTTAGGTCATGAGCTTTGCAACTCTACCTCGTTCTCAAGTCAAGGAACCAAATCCTTGAAGTGAGGGGTAATAATACTAGCTGCACAAGTGATTACAAACCTCCCTAGGCCGCCACACAAGTTGGCAAGGCTCTAGGGCGACGCCTAGCCGGCTAGGGTTCCAAGAACCCAAGAGTAATAGAAGCAAATCCATCGGCTATGGCTCAAATCAAGTGCTCTAGGAAGTAGATCTCAGCTAGGGCTTCTCTTTGATGAAGGTTTAAGCCTCTCAATCACCTGGAATCAATGGAAATCGAAGGATTGGTGAGAGGGGAGTTGAGAGCCTTCAATGGGGAAGAGAGAAGCTTGTCTGGAGGTAGGTGACGAGTTCTGGTTGTAGATTACCGTTGGGGTGGCAGGGAGATGGAGTAAATATCTCCTCCCTGCCAACGGTTACATCAAGTCGCGGCAGTGCCGGCCTAAGCCCGGCAGTGCCGCGGCCCGGCACTGCCGCGCTAGGAGCAGCACTGCCGCGCCTACCGAGCAGACAGACACAGATCTGAAATGGGTGCAGCTGTCTTTGGTTTAGAAACATGGATGGTTTGGGTTGGTTTGAGCACATGTCATTCAGCCATAGCAATGTATTTGCATTCCCCCTTGATAGTACGGCATTCCTATAACTCAATTCAATTGAAAAAGCTTGACATATCACTTTGAGTCCGGATCCGATGAAGTATAGTATGAGGGGTCCACCAACGCATATAAACCATCCTTTCTTATTATTAACCTGCTTGTCATCTTCATAAATCTCATTAGTTCTCCAATCATATTGTCATTAATACCAAAACCCACAATTAGGGCTTGATTGCACTTACAATCTCCCCCTTTTTGGTGATTGATGACAATACAATTGAAGCTTACAATAAGAGGTACAATACTTGAGATTTAGAAGCTTAGGTGTGAAACCTCCCCCTAAATCTGTGAATGAGAATGGAAATCTCAAATTGGCATTAGAGGCCAATATTCACATATCCATAAGTGAGAAATGGGTTCAGTTTCACATCTAGTAGCTTTGTGGGGTGCAACTAAACTGTGTCAAGAATAATACGTGATGCGAATGACAGTTTAAGCACATCAGAGGTGTTTGCTGCCTTTCTGTCAGAGCGGCACTGCCGCCCTGGGCGCGGCACTGCCGGAGCCCGGCACTGCCGGCCCTGGAGCGGCACTGCCGCTCAGGCTACAGACAGCAAACGCAACGGAATTAACACAAAGCCACAAAGCATAATCAATAACAGAACTAAACAAGATAACACATGTCAGATAAGCAAGTAAAAGTACATGTCCACATCCAAGCCTAAGAAGTAGTACCATAGAGTAATATTACAAACATAGAGTTTTGAACGAATCAAACTCCCTCACAACTCACAACTACTAACATGATGGGGACATAAACAGAAAGAAAGTGTTGTACCCCCTTCGCTTCACCTAATCTCCCCCTTTGGCAACAAGTCACCAAAAAGAGAGAAGTAGAGAAGAGAAGAGTGTCCAAACACTCACTCATCATCTGAAGCTATCTTGTCCCACTGAACTTCTTCTTCCTCCTCATCATTATCATCGTCATCATCGTCGTCGTCGGACTCTACCACAGCCTTCCCCTGACGGTGAGTGGAACTGGTGTAGCGGGTCGAGGTCGAGGCACGTGTAGAACGACGGGGTGGCACAGGCACTATCTCCTCCTGCTCCTCATCTCCATCTGAGTCTATGTCATCTGAGTCGAGACTGGAGAGGTTGAAGTGAGGTGGAGAGCGGGGTGGAGGTAACGGCGAACGTCCCGCCCGCTCTCGCTCTGCTCGCTGCTCAACGAGTGCCTGGTGAGCTGTCTGGGCTGCGTAGGTGCAAGTAGAGAAGATGGCCTTGATCCATTTGGCCAACTTGCTCTTCTTCTTCCTCTGATAGGAAGGGCGGGAGCTCTCTGGCCTGTCAGCTGCTGCTGCCCCTGCGGCTGCTCCTCTCTTTTTCTCTGCACGGTACGGCTCATGCAACCCATCCTTAGCAAAGGTATAGCCGGAAACCATCTCAATCATAAACATGATGTAGGGGGCATAAAGAACTGCCTTCCTAGCATCCTCGGCTGCAACCTGAAGCTCAGTCCATATAAAGCTGGATATGGAAAAGCGATTAGCCCCTGGGGCCATCCTAGCCAACATGTTCCTGCCATATCCATACAAGTTAGAATGGGACCCACTCTTTGGGTTGAGAGTTTGCCTGAAGAGGTTGTTCAACATGTAATAAAAACCTTGTAGTCCCTTGACCAACCCATCTGCCTTCCGAGGGTCCTCATACATGAAAGCAATCTCAGAATCTGTCAAAGTCCTCTCATCATGCAGATTATCAAGCTCTCTATCCTCGCTGCCCAAACCAAGGATCCTACTAAAGGTCTCATAAGTGACCTTGTAGTGACGACCCTCAGTCATCCAGTGCATCTCCTCAACCACATTGTCAACATATAGTGTTGCATGAAACTGATGGATGATCTCGGTGTTCCAATTATAGCTAAATCCCATCAAATCATACATGTTTCTTGCCTTGCATGCAGCCACCACCCTATTGATGTCACGGTCAGTCTTGCTCTCTAGATGCTCCCAATCAACATACTTCATGTTCAGAATCTTTTGCTTCTTAGCATTGTACAGGACTGAGCGATAGAAATCTAAATGGAACTCGTTCCAGAACCTGTAATCAATGCCCATATCCTTTTGATGATTGTATGGGTTGTGCTGGCGCTGAGACTTGACCGAGCTGAACCGTTGATAGTATGACAGGGGCTGCCTGTCCCTGGTGTCCTGAGGTGGCCTTTCCTGCACATCCTCTGTGTAGGGCTGCAAGTGTGCTCTGCTGACCTCTGCCAGGTGCTCTGGGGTGTTGGGATAGAGGTCATCCTGAATCTGACGACCCTGTATCTGCAGGAGAGCCTCATCCTGGATTTGCTGCCTCGCTGAAACATCTCCTTGGGAGCTAGAGCCACCTCGACGGGATGGCTGCTTGCTCCTTCCCCTGAGCGGATCCATCCTCTGCTTAACCCTTCTCTCATCTCCTCTTCCGCCCGACATCTAAAACATGGAAACTGTGAATTAGAAGACTGCATAAGGGCTGGTAGGTTATAGTGAGGCGATAGATTTTGATGGATAAGGTGTTACTTGGATCAAATCCCTGCTCATGGTCCGGCACTGCTGCTCTGGGAGCGGCACTGCCGGGGCCCGGCACTGCCGCGCAGGGCGCGGCACTGCCGCGCAGGCAGGCCAGATCTGAGCCAAGGAACACCACATCCATTATCTCTACCACTTCCCTATCATCTACAAACTCTTCTACAACCTCTAAATACAATACCCATGGCGCATTTTATAAATTGGGAAAAACTTAGGGTTAGGGATTTTGAACTTTCACCTTGAGAGGAAGGAGAGGGAAGGAGACCCTTGGAGAAGAGGACAACGGAGCAGCACCGAAGGAGATCCCGAGCAGCACCTCCGGAGGCCGGAGCTGCCGGGGAGCACGGTCGGTGGAGAGGGAGAGTGCGGTCGCCCGGTCGCCCGTGAGAGAGAGGTGAAAAGGAGAGCACGGGTGCGGTGAATGGATGAGGGAGAGAGAGAGAGGGGGCCATCGGGTAAGAATAGGAAAGTTTTTCCTTGGCCCCACTCGGTAACAAACCGATTCAACCTGAATCGATAAGTCGCGGCATTGCCGCGCCTGCCGCGGCACTGCCGCGCCTGCCGCGGCACTGCCGCGCCTGCCGCGGCACTGCCGGGGCCCGGCACTACCGTGCCTGGCCCGGCACTGCCGGACAGTTACCAGCAGAGAGATTTTTTCTCTACAGCACGGTAGCTCATTCTTGGAGTGGACAAGTACTACTTGCATGTTATGACCAGTGACAAGTAATCAATTCAGAACAATGGTCATTCCAAGCAAGTTTCTTTCACAAAGGTTTTGAAACACAATATATGAAAGTTTTGAAATTTGTTTTACCTAGGTCAAACTAGTTGATCACTCAAGCATGCTAGGTTTCAAACCACGTTACGAGAGTCAAGTATATTTAGTTCACTCCTTAAGGCACAAAACCTTGACTCATCTAGAGGCTTAGTGAAGATATCGGCTAGCTGTTGGTCGGTGCTCACATGACGAATTGCGATATCTCCTTTTATTTCGTGATCTCTCAAGAAATGATGTCGGATGTCTATATGTTTGGTTCTTGAGTGACTCACTGGGTTGTTCGCTAGTTTTATGGCACTTTCATTGTCACACAAGAGTGGAATATGGGTAAAATGACATCCGAAATCACGAAGGGTTTGCCTCATCCAAAGTAGTTGCGCACAACATGCTCCTGCTGCAACATACTCGGCCTCGGCTGTGGATAGGGCTACACAATTTTGCTTTTTAGAACCCCAAGACACTAAGGAGCGTCCAAGGAATTGACATGTCCCCGAAGTGCTTTTTCGATCTACCTTGCAACCGGCGTAATCGGAATCCGAATAGCCAAGTAGTTCGAACTTAGAGCCCTTAGGATACCACAAGCCAAGGTTTGGTGTGTGAACTAGATATCTCAAAATTCTCTTAATGGCCACTAGGTGACACTCTTTCGGGTTAGCTTGAAATCTAGCACACATGCACACACTAAGCATAATATCAGGCCTAGATGCGCATAAGTAAAGGAGAGAGCCGATCATGGAGTGATATACCTTGATGTCCACGGCTTTTCCTTCCTCATTGAGACCAAGATGTCCATTAGTTGGCATGGGTGTTTTGATAGGCTTGGCGTTCACCATGTCAAACTTCTTCAACATATCATGGGTATACTTGGTTTGGCAAAGAAAAGTCCCTTCCTTCAATTGCTTGATTTGAAAACCGAGGAAGAACTTGAGCTCACCCATCATAGACATCTCAAATTTCTTAGTCATGATCCTACTAAACTCATCACAAAAGGATTTGTTAGTACTACCGAATATTATGTCATCGACATATATTTGGCACACAAAGATATCTCCATTGACTTTATGTGTGAAGAGAGTAGGATCGGCTTTGCCTATTTCAAAGCCTTGTTTGAGCAAGAATTCCTTAAGGCATTCATACCATGCTCTAGGTGCTTGTTTAAGCCCATAGAGCGCCTTATGGAGTTTGAAGACGTGGTTGGAGAACTTGGGATCTTCAAAGCCCGGTGGTTGCTCGACATACACCAACTCTTGTATAGGGCCATTGAAGAATGCACTCTTCACATCCATTTGATATAGCTTGAAGTTGTGATGAGCTGCATAGGCTAAAAGAATCCGAATGGCTTCAAGCCTAGCAACCGGTGCATATGTTTCTTCAAAGTCCAAGCCCTCTACTTGAGTGTACCCTTGAGCTACCAATCTTGCCTTGTTCCTTGTCACTACGCCTTCTTCATCTTGCTTGTTGCGGAAGACCCATTTGGTACCAATGACATTGGTGTTTGGTCTTTCCACAAGTGACCACACTTGATTACGCTCGAAGTTGTTGAGCTCTTCTTGCATGCCCATCACCCAATCCGGATCATCCAGGGCTTCTTCTACCTTGAGAGGTTCCAAAGAGGAGACAAACGAGTAATATTGACAGAAATTTGCTAAATGAGAGCGTGTCGTTACCCCCTTTCGAAGACTCCCAAGAATATTGTCAACGGGATGATCTCGTTGAATAGTTTGCTTGAGCCTTGGATGATCAATGGGTTCTGGTTCATCTTCTGCATTCTCTTCTTCATCTTGCTCGAAGATGGGTTGTAGATTCACTCCACGAAGTGGAGTGGCTGCAGCTGCCCTGGGTGTGCCCGACACTGCTGGGCTTTGCCCGGCACTGCCGCCGTCCAGCACTGCCGGGGTCAGGCCCGGCACTGCCGGGGACTGTATCTGATCAATCCCAGCAGGAGCTTCAGCTTGAGGACCATCTCGACCAGTAGCCTGCTGTTCTTGTGGTCTAATATCACCAATGGCTAATTGCTTGATTGCTTCACAAGGTGGTTCCTCATTACCTACAACAACTTCATCAACTTGCTCTACTTGAGAGCCATTAGTTTCATCAAACGTCACGTCTATCGCTATTTCAACCTTGCCGGAGGCCTTGTTGAAAACACGATAGGCATGCTCGTTTGATCCATAACCGAGAAGAAAACCTTCATCAACCTTGGATGCGAACTTAGAGGCTTTGGGCTTCTTGTTCAATATGAAACATTTGCACCCAAATACTCTAAAGTACGACACCTTTGGTTTGTTACCGGTGAGCAGCTCATAGGAGGTCTTCTTTCTTCTCTTGTGGAGGTAGAGGCGGTTGATTGCATGACAAGCGGTATTGACGGCTTCGGCCCAAAAGATATCCGGCGTCTTGTATTCATCTAGCATCGTTCTTGCCATGTCAATGAGTGTTCTATTCTTCCTCTCCACCACACCATTTTGTTGAGGGGTGTATGGAACTGAAAATTCATGTTTAATGCCCTCTTCATCAAGAAACTCATCCACTTGGGTGTTTCGGAATTCGGTTCCGTTGTCGCTACGAACTTTCTTGATGTTGAAACCGAATTCCCTTTGAGCTCTTCGTATGAACATCTTCACCTTCTCTTGCACTACACTTTTGTCATGCATAAAGAATACCCAAGTGAAACGAGAAAAATCATCAACAATAACAAGACCATGTTTGTTACCGCCGATGCTAAGGTAGGCAACCGGTCCAAAGAGGTCCATGTGGATCAACTCCAATGGATGAGTAGTAGTGTCGTAGCTCTTCGGTGGGTGAGGTACGCCTACTTGTTTTCCGGCTTGGCAAGCTCCACATACTCTGTCTTTCTCAAAATCAACATTGGTTAGTCCTAGGATGTGGTTGTCCTTTTGAAGTTTGGCCAAGTTCCTCATCCCAACATGAGCTAGTCGGCGATGCCATAACCAACCCATGCTAGATTTTGCCACTAAACAAGTCTCAAGTTTGGCTTCACTTTTGTTGAAATCAACTAAGTAAAGCTTCCCTTTCAAACGACCCGTAAAGACAATAGAGGAATCCTCCCTTCTAAAGACTTCCACACCCTCATCCGTAAAGAGACAATTGAAACCCATTCCACATAATTGTGAAACGGATAGCAAGTTGTAACTCAACGAATCAACATGTAAGACATTAGTAATTGAATGCTCAAGTGTAATAGCAACTTTACCAAGACCTAACACATCCCCCTTGGAGTTATCACCGAAAATGATGTTTTCGCTTGCATTTGAAGTTGGGGAATATGATGAGAACATACTCCTTTCTTCGGTCATATGATTTGTACATCCGCTATCAAGCACCCAACTTGATCCACCGGAGGAGTATGCCTGCAAGACAAGTTTAGTTCCTAGGTTAGGTCCCCAATTGATATTGGGGCCTTGCAAGTTAGTCACAAGTATCTTAGGAACCCAAATACACTTGTCGGCTGTCCTCTTGTTATCACCAACATACTTTGCAACAACTTTACCACTGTTGTTGTGTCCTAAAATGTAACAAGATGACATGCTCTTCCTTGGGGCTTCTATCTTGGGTTGATGTGCAAACTTGTTCTTGGTCACCCAAATAGATTCCTTTGGTTTCTGAGATTCTTGCTTTGGGTTGGGTACCTGCTTGTGCTGTGTGTGAGACTGAGCAGAAGGCAAACTGGTAGCCTTCCCTTTCTTGGGTCGCGACACTGCCGGCCTGGGGACGGCACTGCCGGGGTCCGGCACTGCCGCCTTCTGGCGCGGCACTGTCGCGGTCTGTGCAGGCTGAACTGTACCAATCTGACCCTTCTTCTCAAACCTCACACACTCATAGCCATTCACTGTCCTTCTTCCATTAGTCTTGCCTCCTTTTTCGTGCCCCAACCCATCTTTTATGGAAGGACGCCGTCCATTCTTGAACTTGGGCTTGCTCTTCTCTTGAGTCTTCTCATTAGCACTTGTGGTAGACTTGACACAACCATTTACAATGATATTTGTCAATCTTGCTATCTCCTTTCTCATGGCCTCCATGTTCACAAGGTTAGTGGAATAGACATTCAAATCAACATTATAGCATTTTCCACAACCTTCACTAGTGGAGGGAATAGAGGTGACATTTGCTTTAGGAAGAGTTGAGTTGCTTTCCCAAAGAAGATTATATTGCAACTCAAGTTCTTTGTGCTTTTCATCTAAGCCACAATACTTTTCCTTGAGTGCAATATGGGTCTTCTTTAGGGAAGCATGTTCATCTTGCTCTTTGGCCAAGGCCTCGTGCAAGACGTCCAACTCACTTCTCTCTAATGCAAGAGCTTCCTTGCAAGCAATGTAGAGGTCCTCTTGTTGATGAGAGCATCCTCACTTATTGCTAGCCTCGGCTTGTACACTTCTAGTTCCTCCATTAGTTTAGTGATAAAGAGTTTGGTTTTCTTGTCCAACCTTTTAGTTATCATGTTTATTTTCTTCATCACTAGATCATCATCACTAGAAGAATCACTAAGTTCACTACTAGAGATGTCACTAGGTGGAAGAGAGGTTTTAGAAGTGTGAGCCTTTTTCACCTTCTCTTTCTTGGCCATGAGACAAGTGGGGAGTTGCAATCATCATCATCGGACAAGTTGTTGAATAGTCCTTGGTGAAGGAGATGACTTTTGAAATGCTATTGTTTGCTATCTTCTCATCTTCTTCACTTGAGGTTTGTGCGGT
>CM019827.1:125317677-125337722 GCA_009763385.1 Coix lacryma-jobi var. lacryma-jobi | reverse complement strand
CATGCCAGGTCAATCAGGCCCCGCCGTCCATGGACCATGCCAGGTTGCTCACAATAGTTGCCCACGGTACATATAAGGTCCTGGGTGTTAGGTCAACATCTCCATCACTGCTCGAATAACCTTACACGGCTTCACGGGAGGTACCCACACCTCTCCGTTAAGTGATTGACGCGATCAAAATGACTGACGTGTGCCTTCGTCGGGTCCTAATCGACACAGACGGGAGACTACTAGCACACAAAACCCATGTCCTGCTGCTCCTACATCCCGCCCGGTCTCAGATTAATTATCACATGGTTATCTCCATGATAGCACCAGGCTAGTCATGATCAGTATCCACCTATATGCGGGAGACAGGAAATCACCTGACTTTACTTCTCCGGTCTAAGCAGGGCTAAGCATATATTCGAGCCTAGACCTAGCAGGGATATCAAGATAATAATTACGGGTGGACATGGATAAGTAAGTAATGCATCAACGGTATCATTCAACTCCTATAACTTAATGCAACAATCATTATATTGACTCGATTGCATCTATAAAGAATGATAGGAGACTTAGAATGCTCCAGGGCTTGTCTCGTTCAAAGTCGGAGGGTCGATGGTCATGGCACTCAGGCAGGTCCTCGACGTCTCCTTCTTGGGTCTTCTTGTCCGGGGTCTCCTCCGGACTTGGGCTCCTCTGGTGGTGGGTTCTGGACCTCCTCTACCGACCCCTGTATGATGCATAACCACGTCTAAATAAAATAAATGCACATAGAATGCATTGGTGATGCAACATAGAACGAGATAATTCAGGAGATAAACACATGTCATCTACTAAGATAACTCAGGAGATAAGCACATGTCATCCACTGCTTCTCTTCAACAAGGTAGTCAACATCAACTCAGTGATTACAAAAGACCTTAACATCCAACCAACCAATTAACTTTCCTAATTAACTGGTTAGGATTTCCAATTACCACAGCAAGTACTCACTTAATTAATTTACCCTCTTTTAATTACTTGCTGAAATAAATCAAACTAATCAAGCCTATAACAGCAACCCATCCTAGACAGCTTCAGAAAAATCTACAGATATTACTGGAAGTTAACAACATAAAATCTAGTCCTCTGTCCAAATTTCAACTCATTTGGACTTAAAACTCTATCCTCTATGAAAAAAGACAAATATTACCATGAAAAGGTGCTTTGAACTACACACCCTAGCAAAATGTGTCAAACAACAGATTTCCCATTTTTCCACTGAACTTCTTAGCACAAGAGCAGTGTACATAAATTCTCAGGTTCATATTCCTCATATTTTAATTACTACAATTTAAACAAGGAAACAACATTTAATCACTTTAATTGCTACTGC
Organism: Coix lacryma-jobi var. lacryma-jobi; assembly: GCA_009763385.1. NCBI lineage: Eukaryota > Viridiplantae > Streptophyta > Magnoliopsida > Poales > Poaceae > Coix > Coix lacryma-jobi. The sequence goes on along the minus strand of CM019827.1, from coordinate 125,336,362 downwards.
CAAAATATTTCACAGAACAACACCATATTACATTTTTCCCAGAAACTATTCATCAATACAAACCTAACAAAACAAGAATCACATTTTTCTGAGCAATACACAGTTTATTAAGCATTTAAAAAGATTTCAGCCTAAACATGAATTAAATGCAACTACACATAAATTTATCACAAACTGGACATATTACATTTTTCGTACATAGAACTCATCACAACAAACTTAACAAAACTTGTTTCATCTTTTTAGCATTTACAGAATGCAAGATATGAATTTAACAAGCTAATCAAGCATTTCTGAAACTAATTAAACAAAACCCTGAAAAAACCCCTTAACTCTAAACTGCTACGCGCACCCAAACTGCTGCACCCAAGACACTGACAACCGGGACCCGAGCCACTGACTTGCGGGGCCCCGGGTCAAACTGACCCCACCGGTCATCCTCACCGAAGAAGGGGACGGTTTGACCATGGCGCTGCTCGCTGGCGGCGACCTCCCCGACGAGACCAACACCACCGGTGGACTCCCCTTGACTTTCAGCACCCAACGGTACCACTCCCCAGCCCAGCGCATGCACGGATTGAGCTCGCCGTCGACGATGGCAGACACGGCGGCGCGGCCATGCTACGCCGGCCGGCTCCGGTCATCCCAAGCTAAACCGACTCCCGATTCCTACTCCGGCGACCTTCACAACCCTAACCTGAGGCTCAGAAGCCAGGGTTCTCACCCCGAGCACCCGTGACCACGGCCATGCCAACTCCGGCGACCCTGGCAAGCGGCGGGCGGCGGCGTACCATCACTACCAAACCCTAATCGGCCAAACCGACTCCTCCTTCTACTTCCGCAGACCTCACCGACTCTAGAACGGGGCTAGGGCAACACGAAACCCACAGGAAGGAGGTCGGCCACGGCGAACCGAGCTCGGCGGTCATGGCGGCCATGGCGGAGGCTCATCCCGGGGCCTGCCTAGGGTTTCCTGCGGGGCGCTAAGGGTAGCAAGAGGTGCGGGAGCTCACGGCGAAGCTTTGTGGGTGGTTGGGCTTGCGGTGCGGCGGCGGGACGGCGGTGAACGGCGGCGGCGCTTGCTTTTCCCCCCTTTTCGCTCGAGCACCGGCGAGAGAGCAAGAGGGACAGAATGGAGGCAGTGCTGCTTCGGACAGGGGCGAAGGCGGCCTTGTGCACGCCACGCGCGCACGAGCTGCTGGCTTGGCCGGCTAGCGCGAGCCATGCGGCGGGCGAGCCCTGCGCGCGGTCGGCCACGACCATGGCTGAATCAAACTGAATCGCCGGGTTCAGGCACTGATGGCCGACTGACGGCCGGATTTTGGACGCGATTATCTCTTAATCCGCTCGATGAAACGCTAAACCACTTGCTCCATTGATTAGAGCTACATGCCGACTACAACTTTGGTTACAAGATCAAGCTTTGGTTCGGCCTGGATTACTCTCAAGAATGCTCCAAAGATCACTCAGTGAAACTGTTCCGGCAGTTAAGGACTTAGGAAATTTTTCTAAGTCTAATCTCCCCCATTTCTGCCTTGTGGGTCCTAAAACACCTTGTCAAACCCATTTTCATGAGTTGGTCTTTAAACAACTTTTGTTCTACTCTAAATTCTACACACTTTTAATTAAGGGCCCACAGCCATCCGAAGCTTCTATCAAAGAGGTCTTAGTTAGTCAAACAAAAGGACTCCTAGGGCTTTTTTAAGGCAACTAGGGTTAGAGACTTGGTTAGCCAAAGTGACCAACACAAACCTAACTTCATTTTGACTCCTCAACAAGATTCAACTACTTAGGGAACCCAAACACTCCAAAAACAAGCCAAACAAGCATCACTCCAAGCATAACATTACAAGTGAACACATGAAATGACACTTTACAAAATGGAATGCAACATGTGATGATGATGCTTTATGCTTGTGAGATGTCAAGTTATGCATTTAGGGTTGCTTAACACCTGGGGTGTTACAGCCCTCCCCTCCTTAAAAGAATCTCATCCTGAGATTTGAGTTACTAACCAGTTTTTATAAAACTGTGGATACACCTCTTTTAGATAGTCTTCCGTTTCCCAAGTGGCATCTCGATCGTCTTGTTCACTCCAAGACACTTTATATTGCTTCACTATTCTTCCGTGAGTTAATCTTTCTTTTTCATCAAGTACCCAACAAGGCATCACTGAGTTGGTCAGATCGGATTGCAACTTGATATTGGTCGGTTGTACCTCTTCTTCCGGAACACGAAGACATTTCTTTAACTGTGACACATGGAATACAGGGAATATAGCCTTCAAATGTTCAGGTAGCTGTAGCTGATAAGCTACTTCTCCCCTCCTTTCCACAATCCTGTATGGTCCCACAAATCTTGGCGCTAACTTCCTTTTTACGCCAAAGCGTCTGACACCTTTCATGGGTGACACTTTCAGATACACATAATCGCCTTCGTTGAATTCAAGCGCTTTCCTCCTCTTGTCTGCATAGCTCTTTTGTCGAGACTGTGCAGCTGCCATGTGTTGTTGGATTATTCTAACTTGTTCTTCTGCTTCGTTAACAAAATCAATTCTGTAGTAACGACGTTCTCCTGGTTCAACCCAATTCACCGGTGTCCTGCACCTTCTACCATAAAGAGCATCAAAATGTGCCATCTGTATGCTTTCTTGATAACTATTGTTGTAAGCAAATTCTGCTAAAGGTAACCATTTCTCCAAAGATCCTTTCGCTGAAATCACACAGGCTCTCAACATGTCCTCTAACACCTGATTCACCCTTTTAGTTTGTCCTGATGTCTGAGGATGATAGGTAGAGCTACGGATTAGCTTGGTGCCTAATTCCTTTTGCAGTTTCTCCCAAAATGGTGCAGTAAACTGTGATCCATGATCCGAAACTATCACCTTGGGTATACCATGTAGTTGGACAATTTGATTGATATAAATCTCTGCATAGTCCGGTGCTCGATAACAGGTTTTAACTGGTATGAAATGAGCGGTCTTGGTGAGACGATCAACTATCACCCAAATTGAGTCATTTCCTTTCTGGGTGGTTGGCAAACCAGTGATGAAATCCATACTCACTTCTTCCCATTTCCACTCGGGTACTGGTAAAGGTTGAAGTGTTCCGGCTGGCTTCAGGTGAATAGCTTTCACTCGACAACACGTGTCGCATCTGGCTACATAAGCAGCAATTTCATTCTTCATTTTGCTCCACCAAAATCTCGGACGCAAATCTTGATACATCTTAGTGCCTCCAGGATGAATAGACAACTTGGACAGATGAGCTTCATCCATGATCCGATTTTTGAGCTCCCGGTCCTTGGGCACTACTAAGCGATTATCAAACCATAACACTCCCTTGACATCAATCCGAAAATGTTTTACTGGTTCAGTTGTGATTTTCAGCCTTTCCTTGATATGATAGATCCCCTTGTCTGTTTTCTGCCCTTCAAGAATCTGATCAACTAGGGTGCCTTGTAGCCTGATATTGTGTAGAATTATAGGGTGTACGAGGCTAAACTCGTCTTCTAGTCGTAACTTTAAATTGTTGCAGCGTGATTTTTGGCTCAAGGCATCGGCAACTACATTTGCCTTCCCTGGGTGATAATGTATGTGCAGGTTGTAATCCTTGATTAGTTCAAGCCATCTTCTCTGCCTCATATTCAGTTCAGGTTGAGTGAAGATATACTTGAGACTCTTATGATCGGTGTACATGTTACAGACATTCCCAAGTAGATAATGTCTCCAGATTTTCAGAGCGTGCACCACGGTGGCTAACTCCAAATCATGTGTAGGATAGTTTATCTCATGTTTCCTTAATTGACGTGAAGCATAAGCAATCACTCTGCCTTCTTGCATAAGAACACAACCTAAACCGATTTTTGATGCATCACAAAAGACATCAAAAGGCTTCTCGATATCTGGTTGAGCTAAGACAGGAGCAGTGGTCAACAGTTCCCGTAGAGTACGGAAAGCTATTTCACACTCCTCTGTCCATTCCAACTTCTGGTCCTTCTGTAGCAAGCTTGTCATCGGTTTTGCAATCTTAGAAAAGTCGGGAATAAATCGGCGATAATATCCTGCTAAGCCAAGAAAACTTCGAATTTCACCAACCGAAGTAGGAGCTTTCCAATCCATCACTTCTTGCACCTTACTGGGGTCCACAGAAATTCCTTCTTCTGATAAGATATGACCAAGAAAATGCACTTTCTTCAACCAAAACTCACATTTGCTAAACTTAGCATAAAGCTTATGTTCTCGGAGCCTTGTCAAAACAATCCTCAAATGTTCTGCATGATCGTCCGGGTTCTCAGAATATACCAGAATGTCATCAATGAACACCACTACAAACTTATCCAATTCCGGCATAAATACCGAGTTCATCAAACTCATGAAGTACGATGGAGCATTTGTCAATCCAAAAGACATGACCAGATACTCATACAGTCCATATCTGGTTAAAAAGCAGTCTTTGGGATATCTTGTGGCCGAATTCTGATCTGGTGGTAACCTGACCTCAAATCAATCTTGGAAAACACCTTAGCTCTGGATAGCTGGTCAAACAAAATATCTATCCGGGGCAACGGATACTTGTTCTTGACAGTCACGGCATTGAGCGACCGATAATCCACACACATCTGTAACGACTTGTCCTTCTTCTTGACAAACAGCGCTGGACATCCCCATTCCGATACACTAGGTTGAAGGAATCCCTTATCCAGAAGTTCCTTAATCTGAATCTTGAGTTCAGCTAACTCATTGGGCGGCATACGGTAAGGTCTCCTAGAGATTGGTGCAGTTCCAGGTAACAATTCAATGGCAAACTCCACTGCCTGCTTGGGCGGTAATCCCGGTAACTCATCTGGAAAGACATCTGGGAAATCTCGAACAATTGGAATTTTTGACAGGTCTTCTATAGACAAAGTGCAAGATAAATCAACGAAGTCAGCACCCCGAGGAAGAGAGATGCGTAGCTTCGTATTCGTCCTTCCATCAGATAAGGTAAGAATCCTATTTGCAGTGTCTAACACCGCATTCCACATACTCATCCAACTCGTACCTAGGACTACATCCATACTGAGTCCTGGCAGAACTACTAGATTAGCTCCAAATTTGTGCCCTCCAATGTCGATGGTCGCATTACAAACCATCTGCCTAGATAACACGCTACTCCCCACGGAGCTTACGCGAAACCCATAATCCATTTCAGACATCTCTTGATTATGCTTTTGTGCAAATGCTTTGCTCATGAACGAATGCGATGATCCAGTATCAAACAAAACAACTGCAGGATGATGGTTAACAAGACACATACCGGCAGTCATGGGCTCTCCAGCACGAGCTTCTTCAGCAGTCATGTTGTGCAGACGTGCGGGGTGATTAACCTGTTGCTTCTTTGGGTGGGGGCAATATCTTGCGAAGTGCCCCTCTTGATTGCAGTTGAAACAGGGTCCCCGAACCAAAGGTTTCCCTCCTATGGAACTGCCCTGACCTCCACGAGCTTGGGCAGCAGCTATCTTGTATGGCTTTTGATTGCGCTGAGCTTGCGGCTGATTCTTCTTTTGCGGCGGCCTGAAACGTGCCCCCGGCGCTGGTGGTCGATACTGGGTACGTTGAGCTGGTGGTCCCCTAGGTTGTGATGGTCCTGAATCAAAAGTCCTCTTCCGGGCCTTACTTGCAGCATGCTTGTTGTTGTGATTCTCTTGAATAAGGCAATCATGCTTGTTGTTGTGATTCTCTTGAATCAGGCAATCACTAATGAAGTCATTGAAGACAGTACGAGAAGATGTACCCACTGATTTTTCCATTTTAGTGTTCAAGCCTCTCTTGAAACTAGCGATCTTTTTGGCATCTGTGTCCACGAAGTCTGGAGCATAACGAGACAACGAATTGAACAAATGATGGTACTCAGTGACAGACCGAGTCCCTTGCGTTAAGCTCATGAATTTTGCCACTTTCATCTGAGTCAGGACTGGCGGAATGTAATGCCCTCGAACAGCTTCAATGAACATTCTCCAGGTGACAGGAACATTGGCAGGATAGGTGGTGCGGTGATGGCCCCACCAAATCCCCGGCTGGCCCCTGCAACTGATGCGCGGCATACTCTGCTTTGAGCTCCTCGGTGAGCCTGAGCAAGCGAAACTTCTGTTCCATGGTATGCAACCATTCTTCTGCTTCTAACGGTTCAGTAGCTTCCTTGAAGACGGACGGTTTGGTATCCAAGAAATCCTTGAAAGAACTATATTGATTCGGCTCAGGGCGTTGATGGCCGTGCGCCAAATTCTCTCGCAGCAAGGCTTCAATGTTGCGTTGACTTCCCAGAAATTGAGCAAAAAGTTGCTCAGCCGTAGGTGGTGGAGGAGGTGGTGGATTGCAGTTGTCCCTGGGGTCCTCGTTTCCACCACTACCGCCAGCTCCACTACGGGTTGTCGTCATCTGCATATACGATGGCAAGTGATCATTAGGCGAAGTTGCAATTATTGTAGAGAACAATAAATCATACCCACTGAAATTATTCGGGAAACGAATTCACCAAACAATCACAGAGGTACAATAAATTTCAATCCACATCGTATCATCACATAATAGGATCACTCAATACATATCATGCAAAAGCCAACACAAACATCCATAGTTTTGCCCATACATATGGGACTTTTCCAAGGTCTCACACCACAAGCACATAAGTTCACCACTCATGCTTACAACCAGCCCACAACAAAAGCAAAAGATCGGGCTATCATCATACACAAAAGATCACTAAACTCTAAGCATACGATCTGATCTACTCTCTGGGGATGTCGCCATCGTCATCATCATCACTAGACACATCCGAAGAACCACTAGAAGAACTACGTGGGTCCGGATCCTCCTGAGGAAAGATGGGGTTCCTCTCATTCTCTCTGCGATGGATCTCCTCATGCAAGCGATCGTTGTAATCCTGCAGATGGTGAAGTTGCAGCTCTAGGTCTCCCACTCGCACCCTCAGCAGCCTGTTCTCCTCTGAAGCGCGCATGCCCTCCAGGAAAACACCTCAAAGTGACTCCTCGGTCTCCCTCATGATCAAGGCTAAGAAGGTAGCAGACTCCTGCTGAATGGTGAGCTGATGGGCCGTCTCCTGCTCTCTCTGAAGCGCCTGATCCCTCTCCACTATCATGCGTGCCAACTCTGCGGTGAGGCGGTCTACCTCGGCGGTATGCTCCTACTGCCTTCAATGCTGTGTAGCCATCTCCTCACTAAGAATGTGATCCAACTGATCATAGCTGCGGGATAGACACCCGTAGGTAGCCATGAGTGCAGCCATAGCACTCTCGGCTGGTCCGGCACAATGCTCCCTCTCAAGCGAACTAGCCTCAAGAACGGCGGCTCCTGGCTGACGCCACACGGACTGATACGGATCTGTTGTCGGGAAGATACTGGCTGTAGCTTGGGCGACCACCTCCGGATGGTCCTCCATGATGTCCCGGAGAACGGTGTAAGCAACTCTGTTAGCTCCATCCCAGGGGGTCCTCCCCTGCAATGCGAACACCCGGCGACACCAGACGTGATCCTACTCATCACGGCTGGGCACATCAACCTCCACCGTGTACATATGACGATCCTCAGAAACCTGCACGCGGTGCCAGACATACTGTGGCTCCTGGCCCTCCTGATATCCCACCAAGTGCAATACCCTCCAAAGGATGGTAGGTATGCCGAACTCATCTAAGAAGTCCTCTGACCCCTTAGCAGTCCATGGTCCCAGCATATAATTAGGCCTTTTGCCTCCGGTTGACTTACGAGCGGTGCGCTTGGTACGTGTCATCTGTAAGAAGTTTATCCACACATATTTTCATTAGTCGGAGAACAACTTTTATTAAGAAAACGGGACGGATAACATAAGGAAGGAAGTAAGATTAATGCAAGGTTGTATGATTATGATGCATGCACGCAACATACGTCCTCACTGTCTAACAATCTAACGGATAGACGATGGCATACACGTTCACTCATAGCGTTAACTAGACGTACTATAAGTTCGCAAGTTAGTGTACCTGCAGAAAAATCACTTCAGCCCTGCCCACAGTATGAATATCATGCATTGCTGAAATTAAATCTAATACTAACTTAGGTGTACACCCGGTATACACGTAAACAGTATATGCACCCATCAGAATAATATTACTCCCACAATTAAGTACCTTCACATACACTTGTGTGTAACAAGTATACATTCTGATACCAAACTAGCACACCCCTAGATCGGCGGTTGTCCGACCATGCTCTCACTTACCTTACACTACCCTTTCCTTAAATCTACCCGCAATTAAATACTTTCGCTTGTACTCGTGTGCATACGGGTACAGGCTCCAGTACCAAACTAGCTCTCCCCTAGACCAACGGTTGTTTGATCATGCACTCACAACTCCCTGATTACCTTGGCATAGAGGCAAACGGATCCATACATTACTATTCCGAAGAATAGCATCCATACAATTCCCCATTGCCGTATGGACGACAGTATAACAGAAATAAAAATATGATGCATAACCCCCTCCAAGTCAGTACTTTAATAGCCACCTAAGCTCATACTGGGCATAAGGACTTGATCAATGGCACACCTTAATCTTTATCAATAAGATTTTTCAGATCCTAATATAGCTATAAGTTTTGGCAAATAGAAATTCTGATTTGAAAATACAGTTTTTCAAATACACATATGAACAGTAATGCTAACCATGCTCCGATGCTAGCTGTGACAGAACCGACCAATTTATACCAGATTAAGCACTGAATCCCTGCTTTCACAGAGATTGGCAGGTACTTAAGCTCGTACAAACCCGGTAGTCTGGAAACCTTGAAGGATTTCAAATCATTCAACTTTAGCCAAGATAGTAATAGATTAGCATACATGTCCACAAGGTACATTCAGTTCGCACATAGTTCAAAATACATCGGAGTTCAACGGTTATTACAAACCATAGTTCAGAATTCAAAAGCGGAAGCAACATAGTTTTAAACATAAGTTCTCAGTTCATAATACGGTGCCATTGCTTGATCATTCCGCAAAGGCATCAGGAGAGGATAAGAGATGACCATGCCCATGGTCTAATCATCACCCGTGACGGGGTACAGACAGTTCTCGCAATAGCCGTAGAAGCATTGCCCATCTGCAACAACAAGGGATAAAACCCTGAGTACGAGAAGGTACCCAGCTAGACTTACCCGTCATAAACTAGAAATAAAGTGACACCAAAGAGTATGCAAGGCTGTATCTGGGGTTGGCCATACTTAACTTTTTGCATAAAAGCATTTTATTATTAAATAATCATCATTAGAGTATTAGCAGTCAATTTTATGTAATCAACCTGATTAACTAGATTTGCACCTGATCTAGAGCAAGCACTTGACTAATTAATCAAGCAAGAGTGACTACTTCATCAATAGCCTTTCAGATTCAACATCATAACCATCATTAGTTCCATAAGTTACTACGGTAACACATGCCCAGTCAAGTTACTGACTATCCAGGAGCGATGGCGATTATAATCGATTTCTACCAGCTGGGAATAAAAATGTCGCACACTCGCCCGATCACACCTTGCCAGGCAACCGTCGGCGACCAATTCAGGAGGTTCGAGAACACAACACGCGGGACGATCATGGGCCCTTCTACACCGGGGGTTATCTCAATGCCAGGTCGCTCAAGCTATAACTGCCCACTGTCATGCCAGGTCAATCAGGCCCCGCCTGTCCACGGACCATGCCAGGTTGCTCAGAATAGTTGCCCATGGTACATATAAGGCCCTGGGTGTTAGGCGTCAACATCTCCATCACCGGCTCGAATAACCTTACTCGGCTTCACGGGAGGTACCCACACCTACTCCGTTAAGTGATTGACGCGTTCAAAATGATTGAGGTGTGCCTTTGTCGGGTCCTAATCGACACAGACAGGAGACTACTAGCACACAGAACCCATGTCCTGCTGCTCCTACATCCCGCCCGGTCTCAGATTAATTATCACATGGTTATCTCCATGATAGCACCAGGCTAGTCATGATCAGTATCCACCTATATGCGGGAGACAGGAAATCACCCGACTTTTACCGGTCTAAGCAGGGCTAAGCATATATTCGAGCCTAGACCTAGCAGGGATATCAAGATAATAATTACGGGTCGACAAGGATAAGTAAGTAATGCATCAACGGTATCATTCAACTCCTATAACTTAATGCAACAATCATTATATTGACTCGATTGCATTTATAAAAGAATGATAGGAGACTTAGAATGCTCCGGGGCTTGCCTCGTTCAAAGTCGGAGGGTCGATGGTCACGGCACTCAGGCAGGTCCTCGACGTCTCCTTCTTGGGTCTTCTCGTCCGGGGTCTCCTCCGGACTTGGCTCCTCTGGTGGCGGGTTCTGGACCTCCGCTACCGACCCTGTATGATGCATAACATGTATAAATAAAATGAATGCACATGGAATGCATTGGTGATGCAACATAGAACAAGATAATTCAGGAGATAAACACATATCTACTAAGATAACTCAGGAGATAAGCACATGTCATCCACTGCTTTCTCTTCAACAAGGTAGTCAACATCAATCCAGTGATTACAAAAGACCTTAACATCCAACCAACCAATTAACTTTCCTAATTAACTGGTTAGGATTCCAATTACCACAGCAAGTACTCACTTAATTAATTTACCCTCTTTTAATTACTTACTGAAATAAATCCAACTAATCAAGCCTATAACAGCAACCCATCCTAGACAACTTCAGAAAAATCTACAGAAATTACTGGAAGTTAACAACATACAATCCTCTGTCTAAATTTCAACTCATTTGGACTTAAACTCTATCCTCTATGAAAAAGACAAATATTACCATGAAAAGGTGCTTTGAACTACACACCCTAGTAAAAAGTGTCAAACAACAGATTTCCCATATTTCCACTGAACTTCTTAGCACAGGAGCAGTGTACATAAATTCTCAGGTTCATATTCCTTATATTTTAATTACTACAATTTAAACAAGGAAACAGCATTTAATCACATTAATTGCTACTGCCAAAATATTCCACAGAACAATACCATATTACATTTTTCCCAGAAACTATTCATTAATACAAACCTAACAAAGCAAGAATCACATTTTTCTGAGCAATACACAGTTTATTAAGCATTTAACAAGATTTTAGCCTAAACATGAATTAAATGTAACTACACATAAATTTATCACAAACTGGACATATTACATTTTTCATGCATAGAACTCATCACAACAAACTTAAAAAAACTTATTTCACCTTTTTAGCATTTACAGAATGCAAGATATGAATTAAACAAGCTAATCAAGCATTTCTGAAACTAATTAAACAAAACCCTGAAAAACCCCTTAACTCTAAACTACTACGCGCACCCATACTACTGCACCCGAGACACTGACAACCGGGACCCGAGCCACAGACTTGGGGGGCCCCGGGTCAAACTGACCCCACCGGTCATCCTCACCGAAGCAGGGGAGGGTTTGACCATGGCGCTGCTCGCCGGCGGCGACCTCCCCGGCGAGACCAACACCACTTGTGGACTCCCCTCGACTTTCCGCACCCAACGGTACCACTCCCCAGCCCAGCGCATGCACGGATCGAGCTCGCCGTCGACGATGGCGGACACGGTGGCGCGGCCATGCTACGCCGGCCGGCTCCGGTCATCCCGAGCTAAACTGACTCCCGATTCCTACTCCGGCGACCTTCACAACCCTAACTCGAGGCTCAGAAGCCAGGGTTCTCACCCCGAGCACCCGCGACCACGGCCATGCCGACTCCGACGACCATGGCGAGCGGCGGGCAGCGGCGTACCGTCACTACCAAACCCTAATCGGCCAAACCAACTCCTCCTTCTACTTCCGCAGACCTCACCGACTCTAGAACGGGGGCTAGGGCAACACGAAACCCACAGGAAGGAGGTCAGCCACGGCGAACCGAGCTCGGCGGTCATGGCGGCCATGGCGGAGGCTCATCCCGGGGCCTGCCTAGGGTTTCCTACGGGGCGCTAAGGGTAGCAAGAGGTGCGGAAGCTCACGGCAAAGCTTTGTGGGTGGTTGGGCTTGCGGTGCGGCGGCGGGACGGCGGTGAACGGCGGTGGCGCTTGCTTTTCCCCCCTTTCCGCTCGAGCGCCGGCGAGAGAGCGAGAGGGACAGAATGGAGGGAGTGCAGCTTCGGACAGGGGCGAGGGCGGCCTTGTGCATGCCACGCGCGCGCGAGCTGCTGGCTTGGCCGGCCAGCGCGAGCCATGTGGCGGGCGAGCCCTGCGCGCGGTCGGCCACGACCACGGCCGATTCAAACTGAATCGCCGGGTTCAGGCACTGATGGCCGACTGACGGCCGGATTTTGGACGCGATTATCTCCTAATCCGCTCGATGAAACGTTAAACCACTTGCTCCATTGATTAGAGCTACATGCCGACTACAACATTGGTTACAAGATCAAGCTTTGGTTCAGCCTGGATTGCTCTCAAGAATGCTCCAAAGATCACTCAGTGAAACTGTTTCGGCAGTTAAGGACTTAGGAAATTTTTCTATGTCTAATCTCCCCCATTTCTGCCTTGTGGGTCCTAAAACACCTTGTCAAACCCATTTTCATGAGTTGGTCCTTAAACAACTTTTGTTCTACTCTAAATTCTACACACTTTTGGTTAAGGGCCCACAACCATGCAAAGCTTCTATCAAGGAGGTCTTAGTTAGTCAAACAAAAGGACTCCTAGGGCTTTATTAAGGCAACTTGGGTTAGAGACTGGGTTAGCCATAGTGACCAACACAAACCTAGCTTCATTTTGACTCCTCAACAAGGTTCAACTACTTAGGGAACCCAAACACTCCAAAAACAAGCCAAACAAGCATCACTCCAAGCATAACATTACAAGTGAACACATGAAATGACACTTTACAAAAAAGGAATGCAACATGTGATGATGATGCTTTATGCTTATGAGATGTCAAGTTATGCATTTAGGGTTGCTTAACACCTGGGGTGTTACAACACCACCACAAAATGGTTGACCGACGAAAGCTCGTCGACGGTGAGGTCGCCGGCGGAGAGGCTAGGCTCGATAGACTCGTCTCGCCGAGGCGCATCCAGCGGTGGTGTTGGTTTGGCCAGAGGGTGACCGTAGCTCACCGGCAAGGAGCCATGGTGGACGGTGGCGGCGGTGAGGCTCGGCTTGGCCGTGTCCGGCGGTCGTCGGAGAAATTGGCGCGTGAGCAGTGCTTCGTGAACCCTAGGGAGCTACGTGAGTGGGTCGGTTTGGCTTGGATGGCTCCAGGGGAGCTTGGCCTCGTGCATGGCCGCGGCGGACGGCCATGGCGCTCAGCCGGGGAAGAAAGGGGTGGGAGAGAGCGATAGCGTTGAAGCTAGGTGGTGTTCTCACCTTGCCTTGGCTTGGTGATGCTTGACGGCGAAGGAGGTAGACGCTGGAGGTCGTGTCGGGGAGGAACGACAATGCGGGCTCTGCGGTGGCGACGACGAACCGAAGGGGGCGCTTCGTCCTCCGGCGGCGATGGGGCTTGGTCGGGGACGACAACGTGCGCACGGCGTGTGCACGGTGTAGGCGGAGAGGCTGGCGAGAGGGATTGGATGGTGGTGGTCGGGTGTGGCCGGAACGGCGGAGGGGAGTGATGGTGGTGATCGGTCGGCAAGAGTGGTCGGATGCTTGCGCGTTTGCGGGAGCTGAGAGGGAGAGCGGGAGTGAGAGCGGGCGAGCTGGAATGGCAGTGGGGAGAGGGAGTGCGGTGCGCTCGGGGTTTTGATCGGCTTGACCGGCCGGTGGTCGGGCGGGGCCACGGCGGCGCGGTCGGCGAGGCAGCGCGGGCGATGCCGTGCACGGCGAGCGGGCGCTGCAGGCGAGGCGAGCGGAGAGTGGCCGGGGAAGATAGCTTGCGTGCTCGGATGAGAGAGGATCGAGCGAGGAGTGGCCGGCGAGGATCCTCGGCAGGATACGGCGGCCACGTGGCGGTTGCGGCCGGCGTACGGCGCGGCATGTCAGCGGCAGCAGCGCGCGGCGCGCGCGGCACGCGGGCGAGCGCTGGCGAGCGGCGCGGGGTGCGCGGGCGAGCGCGGGAGTGGGTCGGCGCACGCGAGCGGGCCAAAAGGTGGGGCGTGGAAGAAATCGTTTTCCTTTTTCTTTTTCCAAAATTCTTTTCAAACTTTGACCACTCAAAAACAGTTTCAAAAACTCCAAACTAGGTTTTGACCCAAATATAAAAGTTTCTTGAAATAATTTTCTCTACAACTTTCATATACGACACTTTTTCTGAAAACTATTTTTAAATCCTCCACATAAACAAAGCCAATTTTAAAGTATAAACCATTTTGTTTGACTTATTTTTATTTACAAACTAATCTGAACTAGGTCAAAACTCCAACAAGAAAAGCACTCTACTCAATATTCTCTATTTTATAAAACTCTTTGCCAAAACAGAAATCCACTCAAACAACCAAGTCCAATAGAAATCCAAATCCAATTAAATAAACAAAAGACAAAACACTCTCATGCTCATGAAATGATGCAATGCATTGCTTATGCTTCTTTAGTAGCTAAATGCAGTGCCTTAATGCAGTGCTTGACACTAGGGTGTCACAGCCCTTCCCCCCTTAAAGAAATCTCGTCCCAAGATTTGAGTTACGTACCATTTCTTAACAAAAGCGGGATAGCTTACGCGTAGGTACTCCTCGGTTTCCCATGTCGCATCGTTGGGTCCGTGATTGCTCCAGAGAATCTTGTAAGTCTTCACTGTTCGGTTACGAGTCTCTCGAGTCTTGGTATCCAAAATCTCCTTGGGCTGCTCGTAGTACTCCAGATCCGATCTGATGGTGATGTCTGGAATCCGAACTTCCTCTTGTTCTAGAACTCGAAGACACTTCTTTAACTGTGATACGTGGAACACCGGGAAAACTGTGCTCATTTCTAGGGGTAACTGTACTTCGTATGCCACTTGTCCCTTCTTTGCTATGATCCGGTAAGGTCCCACATATCGAGGTGCTAGCTTCTTCTTAATTCCAAAACGTTGGACCTTTCTCATAGGTGAGACCTTAAGATACACATAGTCTCCTACTTGAAATTCCAAGGGTCTTCTTCGTGTGTTGGCATAACTCTTTTGTCTGGATTGTGCTACCTTAATGTGTTGCTGTACTGTTTGCACAATCTTTTCAGCATCCTCCACGTAATCTGACCCATAGAATCCTCGATCTCCTGACTCAACCCAATTTACTGGGGTTCTGCATCTTCGTCCGTATAATACTTCAAAAGGTGCCATCTTTATACTTTCCTGATAACTGTTGTTATATGAAAACTCGGCAAGGGGTAACCATTTTTCCCACGACTCTCCTGAAGATAGAACACAAGCTCTTAGGATATCTTCTAAGATCTGATTTACTCTTTCTGTTTGTCCTGCGGTTTGGGGGTGATAGGCGGAACTTCTTACCAACTTAGTTCCTAGCTCTTTGTGCAACTGTTCCCAAAAACGTGCTATGAACTGGGGTCCTCTATCAGAAACAATCCTTTTTGGAATTCCATGTAACCTCAAAATATTCTGAATATACAAGTCTGCATACTGATAAGGGCGGTGTGTAGTCTTAACTGGTATGAAGTGAGCCACTTTAGATAACCGATCTACGATAACCCAGATAGAATCATTTCCTCTCTGAGTAGTAGGAAGACCTGTCATGAAATCCATACTAATTTCTTCCCATTTCCACTCTGGGATGGATAACAGTTGTAACAGTCCGGCAGGTCTCAGGTGTATAGCTTTTATCCTGCAGCATGTATCGCACCTTGCAACATAAGCTGCAACTTCTTTCTTCATCTTTGACCACCAATACCTGGTTCTCAAATCCTGGTACATCTTACTGCTTCCTGGGTGAATAGATAGCTTTGAATTGTGAGCCTCATTCAGAATTCTTTCTTTCAGCTCGGTGTCTTTAGGAATAACCAACCTCTGATTATACCATAGAATTCCCTGCTCATCTGTGCGGAAGTTCAAAGAACTACTGGTTTCCAACCTCTTCTTAATCTGACAGATCTCTTCATCGGTCTTTTGCTCCTCGATGATATCACTTTCCAAGGTGCACTGAAGAGTGATGTTGTTCACCATAACGGGGTGCATAAGGTTAAATCTATCTTCCAAAAGTGGTTGTAGGGAGTTGCAATGAGTCTTGCGACTCAAGGCATCGGCTACAACGTTTGCTTTTCCGGGGTGGTAGTGCACTTCAAGGTTATAATCCTTAATTAGCTCCAACCATCTTCTCTGCCTCATGTTCAACTCTGGCTGGGTGAAGATATATTTCAGACTTTTATGATCTGTGTACACATGACATAGGTTTCCCATAAGATAATGTCTCCATATCTTGAGTGCATGCACGACGGCTGCTAATTCCAAATCATGAGTGGGATAATTTTCTTCGTGCGGTCTCAACTGGCGAGAAGCATAGGCGATAACTCTTCCATTCTGCATGAGCACACATCCAAGTCCGATCTTGGATGCGTCACAAAACACATCAAAAGGTTCCTCTAAGTTTGGCTGAGCCAAAACAGGTGCGGATGTCAACAACGTTCGCAGAGTGCGAAAAGCTGCTTCACACTCTGGAGTCCATTCGAACTTCTTGTTTTTCTGCGTTAAACGAGTCATAGGCTTGGCTATTCTTGAAAAATCCGGAATAAACCGACGGTAGTATCCGGCCAAACCCAAAAAGCTGCGTACCTCATGTACGGTGGTGGGTGCTTGCCAATCCATAACTTCCTGTACCTTAGAAGGGTCCACAGAGATTCCTTCCTTTGAAAGGACGTGACCAAGAAAAGGTACCTTCTTCAACCAAAACTCACACTTGCTGAACTTAGCATACAACTTGTGCTTTCTAAGCCGGGTTAGAACAACTCGTAGATGCTCAGCATGGTCCTTCTCATTCTCAGAGTATACCAAGATATCATCGATGAACACTACAACAAACTTATCCAACTCTGGCATGAAGACCGAATTCATCAGGTACATGAAATGTGTCGGTGCATTGGTCAATCCAAAGGACGTAACTAAATATTCATAGAGTCCGTATCTGGTAGAGAAAGCGGGTTTTGGCACGTCTTCTCTTCTGATCTTAATCTGATGGTATCCTGACCTCAGGTCGATCTTGGAGAACACTTTTGCTTTTGACAACTGATCAAACAAGACATCGATTCAAGGTAAGGGGTACTTATTCTTTATAGTTACTGCATTAAGCGGTCTGTAGTCTACGCACATCCTTAAAGTTTTATCCTTCTTCTTCACAAAGATAGCGGGACATCCCCAAGGTGACGGACTAGGGCGTATCAAGCCCTTATCCAAAAGCTCTTGCAACTGAACTTTGAGCTCTGCTAACTCTTTAGCGTGCATTCTATACGGTCTCCGAGATATGGGTGCCGTTCCAGGGACTAACTCTATAGCAAACTCCACATCCCTATCTGGCGGTAGTCCAGGCAACTCATCGGGGAAAACATCCGGAAACTCACATACTATCGGAATCTCGGCTATCTGCTTTGCCGTGATATTGAACAACACTCCGATCTCATGGGGGTTTCGGGGTAACTTGAACCGAAAGGTAGACCCATTACGAGGGCTAACCATAGAAACTACTCGTTCTGCGACGTCAAGATTGACTTTCCAGAGTTTCATCCAACCCATACCTAAGATTACATCCAGACCTAGACCAGGAATGACTATGGGGTCCACTATGGCCTGTTTATTCCCAAAGGTCATTTCCACTCCTTTAGCCATTTTACGCGCGGAGAGAACAGCTCCGGCGGAACTTATCTGATATCCCCGGTCTAACTTTATCAACTCAAGATTACTTCTTATAACAAAGTTCTTACTTATAAAAGAATGCGATGCTCCAGAATCAAACAACACAACTACGGGGCATTGATTAACAAGAAACGTACCAGCGATGACAGGCTCTCCTTCTGGCACTTCTTCCACGGTGGTGTGATGCATATGACCCGTACGAGGTGGGGGCTAAGTGTACTGCTTCTTTGGGCGAGGGCACTGACGTGACAGATGTCCAGTCTGACCATAATTGTAGCATGGGCCAATCACATAAGGAGTCTTGGGACCTCCGGCACTTCCTGCTTTGTTCTTGTTCTGCATCATAGGGGCGGTGTAGGGCTTCAGAAAGCTGGGACGGGAACGACTGGTAGTGATCTTTCTCTGCGGGGGACGGAATCTTGCTCCTGTGACAGGCGGGCGGTACGGGGCGCGTGCTCCGAAAGGGGTCCTCTGCTGGGATGAACCTCCTTCATTTGCACGACGGCGCGTCTCTGTCGCTAGCCGACTGTCATTGGCCTCTTGATTTAGGCAGTCGCTGACGAAGTCACTGAAGGTGGTGCGGTGACTGTTACCCATCTTGGAAAGCATGGCGGCACTCATGCCACGCTTAAAGCTTGCAATCTTCTTGGCCTCAGTATCAACAAAGTCTGGGGCGTAGCGAGCTAGGTTGTTGAAACTGTGGAGGTACTCGGACATAGACCTAGTCCCCTGGGATAACCTCATGAACTCTGCAACCTTCATTTCCATCAGTCCACTAGGGATGTAGTGGTTGCGCATAGCGGTGGAGAACTGATCCCAAGTGATACGTGCATTTACTGGCAAGGATGCACGGTACTGGGCCCACCATAAACCTGCGGGTCCTTCCAAC
>CM019827.1:125289763-125317177 GCA_009763385.1 Coix lacryma-jobi var. lacryma-jobi | reverse complement strand
AGATATCATCAGAAGATGATCCCTCCGACTAATCCCGGACGACATTGGAGATTCGAAGACTTGATACGAAGCGTATTTGGATTAGGACTCTTATTGTAATCTAGTTGAGTTCTTAAAGGAAGCCTTGTAATTAGAATAGGACTCCTCTAATGTAACCGACTAGGACTCGGTCTGCGCTATGCTTTACCCGAATATATAAGGGGAAGCAGGTGCGGGCTCCTATCATCGAATCTTGAATCATACACAAGGCACACGCCGCACTGGACGTAAGGTATTACACTATTTAGTGGCCTGAACCAGTATAAATCGTTGTCCCTGTGTACTCGCTGAGTCTTACGAACGCCGATCCCCACCGAACAAATCGTCTGAGATTACTCAAGACGAGTTGCCGGTTAACAAACACCGACACATGTATAGATAGGAAGTCAAACAAGTGCTAATCATGTATGCAAGGTGAACTACCCTTAGCAAAGTTCAATCATCATGCTATAGAATGAAACATTGACTTGTGTTTTCAGATTTTATCAGAGAAATTGCAGCGGTTATTAACACAAGTTCAAATTCAGCATGTGATTGCGAGAGGTTGAAAGCCTGTCATTGCCTAACTTTTCAACCATGCTAAGCCTATGCATATGCAATCGGAAGCTTAAAGCATCGGTTTCGGTCTTACACTACACGGCTCAAGTTTAACTCAAAGTGCTATGAGAAACAGTCTTGATACCGTGATGTGTTGACAGAGCAAACCCAACTCGATCTTTTCAATTCACGAATACTTGGTTCATTTTAAACAGAATATGAACAATCCAAGCAAGTGAAAGACTCAGAACTAGAGAGATTGCAACCTAGCATATATGTAATAGCTCAAGTGACCTCAACACAACCTACACATGCTAGTTGCCAATCTCAATGGTGAACATGTATCACATTTTAAGTTCATTAAGCATGTTCAACGTTCTGAAAAATTAGCTTAGCTCACAAGATGTAATTAACAGTGATCAAGGAGAGCCTAAGCTACAAGTATCATCATATATCATCGAAGCATACACTAATCAGAGCATAAAATCATTCTAAGGAATATAGACATGAAGCTTGAAAATGCAAGATGAATGCATGATGAAGTCAGAATCGGAGCCAAAACAAAAACAGAAAGACTCAAGACCCAAAAACAAAAAAGATTAGAAAGTCAGTCTATAGTACAACAGGCAAAATGCTTCCCCCATCTAAAAGGGGAAACACACACCAAGCTCACCTCTCAACCTAGCAAAAGTTGAGAGATCTAAAGGCTTGGTGAAAATATCCGCAACCTGGTTATGGGTGTCTACATGCCTAAGATCAATGTCGCCTTTCTCGTAGTGATAACGAAGAAAGTGAAAGCGAACATCGATGTGTTTGGGCTTGGAGTGAAGAACCGGGTTCTTTGCTACACTAATGGCAGAAGTGCTGTCGCAAAGAAAAGGGACCCGACTGAAATGTAGACCAAAATCATGCAATGTAGCAACCATCCATAAAAGTTGTGAAGCACAATCAAGGTCCTTGCCCAAGTCAATGCAAACTAAACATGGTTTGGAAGCATTTGATTTTAACAATTCATTCTCAGATTTTAAGCTAGCAAGAGAAAAGCCTAGCTCATCATTCTTCCTAACCATGTCACTACAAGAGGTGAAAGGCAAAGAGGCACTAGACTTCAACCTAGCAATGGTGCATTTCAAATTTTCAACCTTTCTACGCAAGGTATCACAAAGCTCATCATCCCTAGAGCAAGCCTCATAAAGGTTGTGCAAGGTCACAAGACCACAAGCAAGTGTACCTCTCTTGGCCTTGCCAAGTTGACATAGGAGATCCTCCGGTGAAAGCTCGTCATGTCGTAGAAGGTTCAGCAGATCGTTCACCTCGCGATCCCTCTCATCAACTGCACTCCTCCTTCTTCCCAAGATGTCATCCTTGGAAACATTCAAACCAAAATACAAAGACATACTTGAAGAATAACTTGGTGCTACTTCCAAAAGCACCGTTAGTGTTAGCCAAACAAAAGCTCAACACCTCGACAAGCATAGTCGGAAACAAAACCGCTCTCAAAAGGTCGCCTTCACGGATCCGGAACTGGTTAAGATAGAGAGATCCTTAACTGGCTCCGATACCAATTGAAGGACCGGATTAGCGACCAGAGGGGGGGGGTGAATGGGAGCCTCAAATTCAACTCATGAATAGAATGGCCCTTGTCCCAGAGAATCACCCCCAAAAGCAAAGACTCGAGACGATCGGAGAGTTCATGACCTATGAGTAGGTGGATACCCTAGGAGATGTCCTAGTGGTACAGCGGAACTCCCGGAGAAACCCCAAAACCAACTGCCAAAGCTTCAAACCAAAACTGCACACTCTGCAGGTTTGCGGACTGTCCGGGGTCAGGTTCCCAGACTGTCCGGTGAACACCGGACTGTCCGCGACTAGAGGTCCGGACTGTCCGCCGGCAACTGAGCCCAACACAGACTGTTCTGCAAGTCTGCTGGACAGGTCCCGGACAGTCCGCGGGTTTGTACCGCGGACTGTCCGCTGGTCACGATACCGAGAACAATATCGCACAGCGCTGTTCTGAACCTGTCGAGTCTCGAGTCCCGGACTGTCCGCCGCTGGGGGCGCGGACTGTCCGCGGATGAACAGAGAGGAGAAAAATAGCTCGGGACAAAAGTATATTCGATCCAAACTCTACCAAATCAAAGGAGACTTTGATCAAACTCCTCCCAGGTGTTCCTCTATGTATTGGGGTGCTAATCCTAAGAAATCATCGCACCAAACCAAGTCAATCAAGAGAGATTCGTGGATCACCGAAAAAGGGGAAAGAACAAAGAACGTACACGAAATCGACCCGATCTATGGATTCGTGAGGTTAGTGGAGAAATCCTTCGGTGGAAAGAAGGAGCTCACGACCAAGAACAAATTGATTCAAGTGGAATTGAAAATCATCTCGCGGAGAGGGAGAACGAGGCAAATCTCCGGGAGATGAAAAACTGAAACGTGGAGAACACCAACACAAATGCGAATCGATTCGATTTCAGCTGAAATTCCTCCACACGAGGAGACAACGAGAATAGAGTCTCGTTTCCTCAAAAGATCCAAATACACAGAGGTATGATTCCCGTCTCTGCAGATCGCTAGCAGCGAGGTATGATCAGGAACAAATGACTGCTAGGATAGAGAGAGAGGAGGGGTGCCTCTCTTATTTATAGCCTAAAACAATAATCCCCTTTCTACCCCTAGATACAAGAGCGAAGCGGACAACCCTAGGGGTATCCCGGTCCAACTCTGCTGATAGCTGATCTGACGGCCACGCGCCTTCCTCACCCTTAGCTTCGCCTCGACGCAAGCCTCAGGATGCCGCCACGTGCCGCCCAGTCGACCGCCGCGCCTACCTCGTGGATAGTCTCGCCTCCGCGCCAGCCTCTCCACGCCGCCACGCGTCGACCGTCCTTTTTGCGGACCTCCCCTCGGTTTTGAGGCTGAAACCGGGAAACCTGGGCCTTCCCCCGATTTTGAGGCTGAAACCGGGAAACCTGTCCTCAGGGTGAGTTTGGTAGCCCAAACTCAGAAACTCGTGCACCCAGGTTTTGAGGCCCAAACCTGGAAACCTTCCGCGCCGAGTTTTGAGGCCCAAACTCGGAAACTGGCCACCCCGAGTTTTGAGGCCCAAACTTGGAAACCGTCGAGGGTAGCTTTTCAAGGCTCATCTACCGAACCCGTGCCGTAGACGCGATGTGGTTCGCACACCCCGAGTTCCAGCACCGATGCCGGAACATGTCCAGCCTCCGCGCCGGGCATAGTGCATTCGCCATCCTTCTCGGCCTCCCGCCAAGTGTCACGACGCCATCACCTTCCTCCCGACTCGGCCGATGCACCGCACATCCCCATGTGCTCTCGCTTGTCGACGCCACGTGCCAGCTACCACAGCTAGTCCTCAGGTCTCCCGGTCCGTCGGTCCAAGCACCACGTCCGCCCTTCACCGCTCCCGGTCCGTCGGCACGGCACGTCCCTACTTGACCTTCACCTTACCTTCGACCACTGTCCGAGCTCCGCACCTGCACATCAACATAGCCAAGAGACATGCTGCCCGTTGATCGATCACTCATCACTCAGGAAGGCAACCACAAGGGCACATATCAACCTTGTGTTCTCACTTTCCAACGATATCTGGTTCGTCAAAAACAGAGTCCGTACGCAACCTGGATGACCAGTTTAGTGCTGACTGCTCCTGGACTCCGAAACTGACTCGAAGTCAACTTAGTTTTGGTCTCCAACTTGCATCAGGCGCCCTTGCTGGTCCTCCATGCCTCCAAGCCTTCCTCTATGCATCTCTGGGTCCTCTCCATGGTTCCTAATCAACACATAATCATTAGGTAGCAATCTATTCTCAAAAACATTTAAAGTGTTACATAGGAACAAATTTACCTCTAAATTTAGTTGACGCGCGCGAGCTCGTGTCATTGGACCATGGTAACTCAGCGGAGGATCGTTGTGTGTATCCAAAGGAGTGATCTCCTCATCATCCTCCCCCTCTTGAATTGGAGTCGTCCTCGACTCAAGCTCATCATCTTCTCCCAAGTAAGGCTTCAAATCTGCAATGTTAAAGGTAGGACTAACCCCGAAATCGGGTGGCAACTCAAGTTTGTATGCATTATCTTTTATTTTCTCAATTATCTTATAAGGACTAGCAGCTCTTGGCATTAATTTAGACTTACGCAGATATGGAAATCTATCTTTTCTCAAATGTAACCACACTAAATCTCCCGGTTCAAGTTTAACTTCTTTCCTACCTACACTACTAGCAATTCTATACTTTTCATTCATCCTTTCGATATTTGTTTTAGTTGTTTCATGCAACTTACGAATAAAATCAGCACGTGCACTAGCATCACCATGTGTTCTTTTAGTGGTAGGTAAAGGCAAAAGATCAATAGGAGCGTGGGGGTTAAAACCATACACTACCTGAAAAGGACTTACCTTGGTGGTAGAATGTGTGGCCCGATTATAAGCAAACTCCACATGAGGCAAACATTCTTCCCACATCTTCAAGTTTTTCTTCAAAATAGCTCTCAACATGGTACCCAAAGTGCGGTTCACTACCTCTGTTTGGCCATCAGTTTATGGGTGACAAGTAGTAGAAAACAATAATTTTGTACCCAACTTATACCATAGAGTGCGCCAAAAGTGACTCAAAAATTTAGCGTCGTGATCTAAAACAATAGTAGAAGGCATACCACGCAAGCGAACAATCTCTTTGAAAAAGGGTCAGCAATATATACGACATCATCACTTTTATGACAAGGTATAAAATGTGCCATCTTAGAGAAACGATCAACAACAACAAAAATGCTATCCCTCCCCCTCTTAGTCCTAGGCAATCCCAAAACAAAGTCCATCAAAATATCTGCCCAAGGAATAGAAGGAACAGGAAGAGGCATATACAAATCATGTGGATTCAAGCGTGACTTAGCCCTTTGACAAGTGGTACAGCGTGCCACGAACCGCTCAACATCTCTCCTCATCTTTGGCCAAAAGAAGTGTGTAGCCAACATATCCAACGTCTTCTTAGCACCAAAATGCCCCATCAATCCTACTCCATGTGCTTCCTGCAACAACAAAAGACGAACAGAACCAACTGGAATGCATAGACGGTTAGCTCTAAACACAAATCCATCATTAATCACAAACTTGTTCCATGTGCGTCCCTCTTTACAATTCAGCCACACATCTTTAAAATCAGGATCAAACACATATTGTTCTTTTATTGTTTCAAGTCCAAAAATTCTATAATCAAGTTGGGACATCAAAGTATATCGTCTAGACAAAGCATCAGCAGTTACATTATTCTTCCCTTTCTTGTGTTTAATAATATAAGGAAAATATTCAATAAACTCAACCCATTTAGCATGTCTATGATTCAAATTATTTTGTGAACGAAGATACTTAAGCGATTCATGATCTGAATGTATAACAAATTCTTTAGGCCACAAATAATGACGCCACGTCTCTAAAGAACGTACATACCCACGATGCAAAAGGTCTTGGACTTGTCGCTGAATTTCCTTAGTCTCCTCGGGGTTGGTTCGCTAAGCAGCTCGGTTTGGCAAAGTAGCTCCCGAGATCAAATCAATTTGATGCTCTATTCCTCTCATAGGTGGCAGCCCCAGGGGTATCTCGCTGGAAAAACATTCTTGTACTCCTGCAAAAGGTTAGTGGCAGCATGAGGTATCGAGCTAACAACATCATCAAGCGAATACAAAACTCGTTTGCAAACCAAAGTATAACAAATATCATCTTTAAAAATTTCAGCAAGGTCACTTTTTATTGCAAGCATTACACCACCCTTCAATTTTATGCCCTATTCCTTAGAACTAGGTGTAGACTTATCCCTTTTAGGTGGGTAAAGAGAATTAGCAACTTGCTGATTTTTAGATTTAGTATCATGCAAATTAGCAGCTCGTTCTTTATCAGCTTGTACAATTTTAGCAGGGGTCATAGGCACCAAAGTAATTTTCTTCCCTTTATGCATAAAAGTGTATGTATTACTTCTACCATGGTGTATAACATCATTATCAAATTCCCATGGACGACCCAATAAAAGTGAACAAGCTTCCATAGGTACTACATCACAATCTATAGACTCAACATAGGTACCAATGGAAAAAGAAACTCTGCAAGTTTTTGTTACCTTAGCTTTACCAGAATCATTCAGCCACTGAATATGGTACGAATATGGGTGTGGACGTGTGGACAAACTAAGCTTCTTGATCAAATCAGAACTCACCAAATTATTGCAGCTACCGCTATCAATGATGACACGTGCTCGCTGGTTGTTGATGACAAAGAAAATTTGGAACTAATTGTGGCGTTGCAGCTTCTCAGGTTATTGTACTTGTGTGCTGAGGACGCGCTGCACAATGACACTCATGTAGGTTGAAGTGTCCTCGCTACCAAAGACCTCATCATCTCCCTGAACCTGTTCTTCTTCTTCAGCATCTTCAACGTCAGAGGTACTGATGTACCCATCGTCTGTCGCAATGTATGTCCGCTTACTTGGGCAGTCCTTCTGCACATGTCCATATCCAAGACAGCGGTGGCACTGAATGCCAGAAGTGCGTCCCATTGAGGCAACAGAGGATGCACTCTTTGAAGGTTCCTGCACAGAATTTTTACCTGACCCGAAAGGAGGATGCCTTGGGAAGCACGGAAGATGTCCCCATGCGTGGTATGTATGAAGTGCCTCCCTTGATCTTTCTCTGCTTTTCACGCCCCTGCAACTCCTTCTCTGCAAGCATAGCAAACTGAAACAACTGGTTGACAGTGTTAAATTCCTTATAATCAACTATGTCCTGAATTTCCTCCCTCAAACCTGCATAAAAATGAACAATAGAGTCCTCGGGTCCCTCTACTATGCCACATCGCATCAAACCTTTCTGAAGCTCACCATAGTAATCCTGCATAGATTTATCTCCCTGTTCTAAGCACATTAGTCTCTTACATAGCTCTCTATGATATGATGGAGGCACAAATCTATCACGCATAGCAACCTTAAGTTCATCCCAAGTTCGAGGTTGGCAATTATCTGCAACTAAACCAGTCCACCAAATAATAGCAAAATCTTTAAATTCACTAGTGGCTTGTCTAATGTGATGTTGCTCAGGCACAAGGTGGGCACTAAATTTTTGCTCTACTGTCATCTCCCAATCAAGGTATTCCTCAGCATCATAATGTCCCGAAAAAGAAGGTATAGTAAATTTAACCTTAGCATAAGGATCTTCAGGAGCTCGATTATACATACCTCGATGGTGGTGGTGATGTGGAACGCCACCCAAACTTGTGGTGTTAGTGCGAAGACGACATCATAATCTGTTTTGCATCGTCAACCTTGGATCAACATTACCATCAGCATCATACACCTCATCACCATCAGTGCTTCCAATCGCATCTTCGTCGTGTGCAGGGCGGTTTTCCAAAGTATTTACCCTGTCGGTTAACTTAGATGACTATTTATCCACCCTCTCAATCGCATTTGCAAGTTTCATCTCAATTATGGCTTCAGTGACAGCCTTGATGACTGTCTCCTTCATCTCCTTTTGACCATTGTCTATAACAGCTTGTAGTTGCTTTTTGCTGACACACTCCTTGAAGTTCTTCGGCGTTTTATCTCCATCAACTGACATTGTGGACACAAAAACAGCAACAAATAGTGAAGGTTATCCCTAATAATCGTACTAAAGGGTGGAGTGGTGCTTCTCAATCGAGATCAGCAAAAGGTAAACACCTTACCAAGCTCTTACCAGTGTTCTTACCCACAAAGCATAGGATACCTGGAAGACGTAGACCACGATTGTAGGGATCACAAACCTATGTTGTTCTGAAGAATGTGGAGCTAGGAAGGCAAACAAAGAGAATAATATATATGTGGCACACAAGTCAGTAACAAATAGCAATATTGAATAAATGTCCAAAGCACTTGTCCTAGTTGCTGGCCTATATATATATGTTCCTATCACCTGTTGTGATAAACAAGGGAGTGAAACAAGGATGAAAGGAAACAAATATGAAAGATAGCAACAATAAGGAAAGACAAAAGACACCACAAATAACAGAGCTATTATGTGTTCCTTGTGTGCTCCTTTTCTCTTCTCTTCTCTTTTACTATTTTTTTTGTTCAAACTTTTTTTCTTGCTTTTGACCTTTTCATATTTTATTCACAGTAAGAATCACACAAAAACAAACCACGAAACATTTGAGCTCAATTGGATAAAAGATGTGGCCTATAGAAAATTAGGATTGTTTTATGAAAGGTATGTCAAAACTTATGGACCTGAAAACTCGTTTTTCCTGATCAAATTTGAAAATTCTAATTTTTATGAACCCAGCGTTGCTGGGATGAAACAGATCTAAAATTTTCTGCCATTCTCCGTAGATATAAATTTTGCCCTGTTTGGAGTTCGGACGCAAAAGCTATGACTGTTTTATGGAAGACAGTCCGAATCAGGGTTTTATGTGGACACAAGATGCAAACCGGATGGTGATACGAGATGGTGGTGGATGGAGAGATCAACCCAAACAAGCAAAGAACACAATCTAAACCAGCAACAAAACATTGACCAAGGACGCAAACTCAACACTACGAACTCTGAAACCGAAATATGCAAAGGCTATGGCGCTGAAGGTTTTAGGACATGAAAATAAATATGGCACTGAACTATGGGACGATGAAAAAACACTCAAAACTAAAGGTAGATATGAACCTGACGGTATACCTGAAGCTTTGATTACCACTTGATGTGAACAAGGGTGCCCGATCTTCCGAAAGGTTCTGGTAACTCTCGATTTGGTGGAAACGAGACACAAGTCGATCCGGCTTCCGAACAACACGATCTGAAATCCCGCAATCGCAGCACCAAGTCTCCTTTGGTTATCAACCGGCGTTGCACGGTTGACCTCGCCAAGAAGGCTAAAGTCCTTGCCTGTGAATCGAAGAACACAAGCAAGAACAAGGAAGAATACAACCAAATTGCAGATGTATGATTAATCTCACGAGTTGGGGTCTCACAAACCGATGAAACGGCGAAACTGTTATGAACAGAATAATCTAAGCAAAACCCAAAACCCTAAAGAAGGTGACGGCTACTGTTTATAGCCCTAAGGGTCGTCACCCCCCTAGACGCGCCCCTCTAATGGGCTCACGGACGATACACGGCCCAACGGACCAAAAACGGCGACGCAACACTGGGATAGATTCTGTGTGCTGGATTGTTTCGACAATTCCCGTTGGCTCAGGATGAATTGTGGTATAAGAACAGATCCATTGGTTAGCTTATCAAAATAGCTTTCCAACGATATCTTTCATGAAAAACGGAGTCCGTATGCAACCTGGGTGACCAGTTTAGTGCTGACTGCTCCTGGACTCCGAAACTGACTCGAAGTCAACTTGGTTTTGGTCTCCAACTTGCATCAGGCTCCCTTGCTGGTCCTCCATACCTCCAAGCCTTCCTCTATGCATCTTTGGGTCCTCTCCATGGTTCCTAATCAACACACAATAATTAGGTAGCAATCTATTCTCAAAAACATTTAAAGTGTTACATAGGAACGAATTGACCACTAAATTTAGTTGACGCGCGCGAGCTCGTGTCATTGGACCATGATAACTCAGCGGAGGATTGTTGTGTGTATCCAAAGGAGTGATGTCCTCATCAAACTAAACAATCCTTCATCTTGTTGAAATCCAAGGATCAATTTCGTGCTCCTCTTTGTTGGCTGAAATTTGGATTGAATTCACGTTTTGTTCTTCGCGTTTCTCTCTTCCCCCCTCGGTGATTTCACGAGTTCTTTCGGTTCGAGGAATGATTTGCATTCCATTTGAACCATCTTGTGCTAGGACGTGAGAGGTATATTTCTACCAAAGGATTGGTTCAGAAACCTCACGAGCACATAGATCGGGTGGAAATCATTTTGAGTTTTGGTTTGCTCGTTCTTCATCGATTTTCTTTGATTCACCGATCTATAGTTAGGTTCAAGCCATGATCTCTTAGGAGTAGCTTACTAATCTTGTTGTCAACTCCTCTACAAAATTTTAGATTTTTCAGAGTTGATTTGGTTGAGTTTTGCCTTCGAAATTAGAAGTTTTTGAAGCTGCAGCGTGCACACTAGACATGTCCGGTATGCAACCCGGACATGTCCGGATTGACGTCTTGGAATTTTGAGCTGCAATTTTGTGGAGATCTTCCCTTAGGTGTCTATGAGCTCTGGTTATAGTTTCATAATTTTTGGACACCGTTTGATAGGTTTTTGAATTTCTCCCAATACTGGTCTGGGCAGTGCATACCAGACATGTCCGGTAGGAAATCCGGACATGTCCGGTATTGAGACTTTGGAGTTTTGAGCTGCAATTATTGAGAGACCTTCCTGAGGTTGTCTAGTACCTGTGGTTCAAATTTCACAATTTTTCTCCCAAGATTGGTCGCTGCAGTTTTGCAAACGCTCTGAGGCTCATTTGTGCTCCAGTAGTGTCCCACTGTGCTTCTTGGAAGCATCCACCCTACATCTAGGGTCGTGGACACTACCAATTTCATGTCTTGCTTTTGGGGCGACTCTCGGGACAAGGTCCAGCGATTTCTCGAGAAGAAATTTGAGGCTCCCATTCACCTCCCCTTTGGTCGCCAATTCGGTCCTTCAAGTGTCTATCGACGAAATATGGTCGATAGTCTACCGAGGGGTATGCCCAAGGCAGTAGATTAGACGGCGAGGTGTGCGAGACGTCTGCAAAGCGTAAACACAGGGACGAGAGACGGTAATTTAGACAGGTTCGGGCTGGCAAGTCGCTGTAATACCCTACGTCCTGTGTTCTGGTGGTTGGTTTGTATTGCTGGGTTGGAATATGATGTGAGTTTGGAAGAGGTCCCTGCTCGCCTTATATAGCCGAGGAGCAAGGTTACAACTTGCCGAATCCTAACAGATTACAATCGGTTCCTTTTGGCAAGGAATCCGGGTTTATCTATCTAGATCTTCCTTCTCGAGCAAGTCATTAGGAGAGTCCTTGGCGGCTGCGACATCCTGGTCATGAGCCACAAGGCCTTCTGGTTGGGCCGTATCCGGAGAACAGCCCAAGTAGTGCCATGGGGGTATACGGGTGTAATATCCCCACAGCTAGTCCACGAGCACTTTGCATCCGTTGTGCGGGGCATCGCGAAGTCTTCCGAGCAGGTCGGATCTGGTCGCATGTTGACGAAGGAGTCTTCCGACTAGGTCGCCTCGTCGCGAGTGCACTTGTAGTAGACTTTCGACTAGGTCAGTCTGGTCACGGGTGTCGTGGTCGTAGTTGTAGCCGAAGTGCAGCCGTATGAAATGTTCAGCTTCGTCCTACAAGAAGCATGCGAGGTGCTGCAAGAAAAAATTTGAAGGTCCTTCTTCTGGTGAAGTGTATCCACTTTGGACTTTGACTGGACTGTTGGAGCTGACGATGCTCCAGTAGAAGTCTGAGCTGGTCCACATCAAGCTGCAAAGGAAAAGAAATAATACATTCACCGAAAGGTGAAGTGTATCCACTTAGTCCCCGAGCTTGGGAGTAGGTGCTATAGGTACGTGGTGCTGAGCTTGTAAAATTTCTGCAACGAAATAGAGTCATTTTACGTAAGAAAAATGATGTGTGTACACGTAGTCCCCGGGCCTGTTGTAAGGAGCAGTTTGGTTCTTGTAGCAGGGCCAAAGAAAATGCATTAAGTATGGATGCTTTGAAATGATGATGAAGTCCCCGAGGACAAAGTCGAGGATCTGCAGTCCCCGGGTGTGAATGTAGCGCCGACCGGTAACTGTAGAATTACTGTTCCCCTAAAATAATTGTTGTGACGAGCCTGTAGAATTACTCCTGGTGCATTGGCAATTACTCGTAATAGCAAAGATTAATTGAAATCAATAAAATGATGAAGGCGAACGAGGAGGTCGTTTTGCAAACCGTTGGCCCGACAGCCCATCAAGGGGATCGTGTGCGCGTGCGGTTGCCGGTGGCGATGTGGCGGTCGTGGGGGAAATAGGCGCGGGCTCCCAGAAACCCTGGAGCTGAAGGGTCGGGTTGTGTCGTATAAAAGGGCGAGGTGGCTGGCGGTGATTTCCCACTCTCTCATTTGCTCTTGCCTCGAATCCTTCGTTCGCTCCAGTTCCTTCGCACGTACGAGTGAGCCCGAGGGCAGAGTTCCTATAGCTCCAGATCTAGATCCCGATTCGTCCATCGTAGCGGTCAATGGCGGGCGGTAGGCGTCCCCGTGGAGCGGCGGCGAAGAAGAGGGCAGCGAAAGCGAAGGCCGACGACCGCGTGGAGGTGCCGAGCTGGGCGCGCGGGTGGACTCATAGCGTTCTTCGGAAGGAAAGTTTGGAGGAGCTCATCTTCACCGGCCTGCTCCTGGATCAGGTTACTGGCGGATGGAGGGAAGCGTATCTGGAGGACTTCCCGACGCCGAACACCACAGAGCTCGTCGTCTTCGAGGCGTTCTTCAGGTGTGGCCTCGGCATCCCCGTCCATCCCTTCCTCCATGGGTTGTTGGAGTACTACCAGGTCACATTATGCAACTTGACGCCGAACACAATGTTGCACATCACGGTCTTCATCCACTACTGCGAGGCGTATTTGGGGATCGAGCCCCATTTCGACCTCTTCCGCCACTTCTTCCGACTGAAGATCAATGGCACCGGGTTGTCGAACATCATCGGGTCGGTGTATCTCCAGCTCCGGGACGGGATGGCGGAGAAGTACATAGCGATGCTGTTGCCTTCGAAGGCGATGGACTACAAGCCAAAATGGTTCTACATCCATCAGGAGGCGCCGAGGCCACCGTGTGACCCGGCCTTCGTGCCAAAGGTGCTGCCGTCCTGGTCGAAGCGTCCTGGCGCGGTGGTGATGGAGCAAGTGGAGGAGCTCCTGAAGCTAATGGACAAGCGGTGCGTCGATGGAGTGGCGGTGGCGACGAACTTCATCAAGAGGCACTGCCAGCCCTGCAAGGAAAGGGCGCACCCAGCGTACGAGTATGCCGGGGATGAGGACGACGGGACGCGCGAGGCGTCGGAGCCCCTAGAGGCGTCGGAGGTGTTCCTGCGGGTCGACGCTTTGTTCGACCTGCAAAAGAGGAAAAAACTGGAGTTCTTGAAGAGGTCGTACTGTCTGGAGTACCCTCTGCTGAAGGTATGCATCGTCGCCCCATTGGTGTTCGTTTAAATGCATAAGTAGGCATTCACTGTCGTTTGGTTGCGATGCAGGGTCATGAAGCGTTTGTTTCGCGGGCCCCGATGAACGTGTGGCCGAAGGGCGTCGACCCGTGGCGAGGCGATGTCGGCGGCTGCGGCCGTGGCGAGGTCGACGAGGTGGAGATCGAGACCAGCGAGGAGGAGGGGAGCCGAGTCCTAGAGCCTCGGTCGAGCAGGCGGCGGGCGCATGAAAACTCGAAGGGGAAACGCCAAGCCGCCCCTGTGAAGCGGAAGAAGGTGTCGCTGGAGACCGGCGACACCTTCACCATTGACAAAGAGGCGGCGAAGAGACGCCATGTGATCATCGACTGGTCGAACGACGGGTCTGACAGCGATGATGAGGTCCCGCTGAGTGCCCGGTTCGAGCAAGGGTCCTCGGCGGGATGCGGTGGTGGAGCGGCGAAGGCGAAGCCAAGGCTGAAGGAGGCGCAGGAGCGGGGGCCGCGGTGGTTGGTGCGGGAGGCGGTCCCCCGGGAGTCATCTGGCGGAGCGGCGGGTACCCCAAGGCCGCAGGCGGAGTCCACGGAAGGCGGGGCGCGTCCACGTTCTTGGCGCTTCTCGTGGGAGAAGAAGGTGTCGGGCCTGTATGTATCCCTCGCGCACCTTGTAGCTTTACTCTTGTCGGATTGGTATGTCGACGACGTGTCCGTGTCCTTCGCAGGTCGGCGGACGCCGAGGAGGTGCCGAAGATCGGGGACGATGGTCAGAGGGCGCCAAGCCCTCTAGTGGATGCTGAGGCCGGCGGGTCGGTGAAGTCGGCCACGCCGGAGGCGGCGTCGGAGGCGACGGAAGAGGCCGAGGCGTCTGCAGTCCCCGAGCCTCGGGAGGTGGAACGACCGAAGTCCCCAATGCCTGGGACCAGTTCTGGAAGAGGCGGTGCGGCGGTGCTGGTGGTCGGGTCCTTGGGCCGTCGCGCCCATGAGGGGAAGAGGAAGGCGCCAGAGCCTTCCTCGCCGGAGATTGAGGAGGTCGAGCGACCGGAGGAGGGGTCGAGCAGGCGTCCTGTTCACCGCTTTCGCGTAGAGGGGGACATAGTCGTCGAGGTCGATGACGAGGCGGCGAGCGCGGAGACGGACGCCCTCCTCGGAAATGCGTCGAAGTTGTTGGAGAAGATCCAGGTGAGTGTGGTCACCCCTTCATGTCTACTCCTGAATGGCTCTTGTTTATCCTGGTCGACGTTTGCTTGCAGCAATTGTTGAAGGTCGGGGAGGAGCGTAAGCTCGCCTTTGACAGGATGGCACCGATGGCCGAGGAGAATGAGTGACTCCGGGCGGAGGTGAGGCGCGTCGAGGGCCAGTTCGCTGGCCTAGAGGCACGACTGGAGGATGCCCACGTGCATTCTCGGGAGCTTGAGGAGGTCATCCAATAGCAGGGCCAGGAAAACTTTCAGCTTCAGCTATGGGCGGAGAAGGCTGACGAGTTTGCCGCGCGTAAGTCGTCGATGTCGTAGTCCTTTTCTTTTTGTGCGCCACCAGTTCTGACATGTGAGGTTATCATTGCAAAGGCAGTGCAAGCAGGTGAGGAGAAACGTCTCCTGGCCAAGGAGAAGGCGAAGTCCGACGAGGAAGTGCGGAAGTGGAAGGCAATGCACGCTGGTGAGTTCTCTTGGTGAAGCGTGGCCGAAGGTGGTTGTCTTCTTACCCCTTGCTTTGGCGTGTGCAGCTTACCGGGAAAACATGCAAATACAATTTGAAGATCTGGAGCGAAGGATCGATGACTATCATGACCACTTCTGGTCGCTGGCAGAGGAGGTGGCTCCCTTGGTGCAGTGCATCGATGATGAGCCTTTCTTCCAGGCGGAGAAGGAGAGGAGGATCGGCGACCATGTCGTGCAGAAGGCGCGGGGCCTGTGGGGGCGCTTCTAGGCGTACACCAGGGCAGCGGCGCAGAGCGTGGCTGCTCACGGGCTCGTGATTCTTCATTCGCATTATCCGCAGATGGAGATGTTGAGGCTGGGTGCCGGCTTTGCGGCGAACACGTCGGAGGCGGAGATGGGGCGCCTGGAAAAGGAGGCGGAGCCGGCCGCCGAAGCCCTCGTCGGCGATGTTGATTTGTTTGGTGTCGGGCACCAGTAGCTTGTTTTTTAGGAGATAGCCTATAGAAAGACTCTTGGGCGAACAGAATCAAAACTTGAAGCGAGTCGGCGTGTTTTGTTCGTTCCCCGAATTCCGCAGATCCCATAGTCGTGAGCTGTAGCGATGAACAGTTCGGCCTTAGGTTATCCCAGGATCCGCAGTGTAGAGCGCGGAGCTCATTTGCGCGTAAGAGTTAAGGGCGTCGCCCAAGGAACCTCTGTTGGCATCCCATAGTGCAGAGGGCAGATGCTTGTGCACGCGTAGGGAGGTACCACGGTCAGGGTCTTTTCCGAGAGGCTCGATCGTGGCATGACCTGGGCGAATGGAGTCCGTTGTCGAGCGCGTGGATAGCACGAATGCGGGCGCTGAGCGTAGGTGCGCTTCGGCCGAGTGTTGGTGTTGGCGATGTAGCGACAGTCACGCCGACGGTAATCCGTCCTCTGACGAGAAGATTTCGGGCGATCATGGCGACGACCCCGATCGTCGCAGCGGTCACGTTGTCCGGAGCGATGGTCGCGTCCTTCATTGTGCCGTTCATCGCGGCGTTCATCATCGCGGCGGCGTTCCTGGGATCGTGATCGGTGACGTGGGCGCTCATGATGGTGATGGGCGTCATCGGCGTCGGCGTAGGAGTTGGCGATCGTCATCAGTTCGGTGACCGTGGCCACCTTCATTCGGATGATCTTGTCACGGAGCTCCTTGTGGCGCAGGCCGTTGGAGAAGGTGGAGATGGCTTCCGCGTCGGCGATCTCTGGAATCATCAGGCGCATGTTGGAGAATCGACGAATGTAGCTCCGAAGGCTTTTGTTGTGCGCTTGGTGGACGTTTTGGAGGTCGTAGCGTGTTCCCAGCTGTACGCAGGTAGCACTGTACGTCTTGACGAAGACTTCCTTAAGCTGCTCCCAGGTGTCGATGGAGTTCCCAGCGAGCTTGTGGAGCCAACTGTTGGCTGAAGAAGACAACATGATAGGGAGGTACTTGGCCATCACGTCAGATCCTCCTCCGGCTGCTTGAATGGCGATCTCGTACGTGGTCAGCCACTGCTCCGGGTTGGCCTTCCCATCGTATTTGTCCACCGTGTTGACCTTGAAGCCTTGAGGCCACTGGACGGCTCGGAGCCTGGAAGTGAAGGGGCGAGGCCCTTTTGAAGCGTCGTGAGCCGGAGCTTGGTTGTGGGTGCGGTTGCCTTGGGAGACTTCCTGGTCGCGACGCGGTGGAGACTGCCTCCCGCGAGAGGGATGTGGACTCGGCGGTGTCCTGCTGTATGATGAGTCGGAGGGAGAAGGATGGTGCCCTTTCTCGTTGCACTGCACCGTGACAGCCTTGATGTGGGCGACGACCTTCCGTAGCTCCGGGGTGACGGGGAATTTGGAGAGCTCGTTGACGATGACAGCGAGGTTGGCGCTTGGAGTCGGGTAGACGGGCTGATCGTCGACCCTGTTGAACTTGTAGATGAGGTCGCGGCCTCCGATGTTGTCTCGATCTCGACGTTCTTGGTCACGTCGTTCGTCATCACGGCGCTCCCGGTCGCGGCGCTCCTAGTCACGTCATTCGTCGTCGCGGCGCTCCCGGTCGGCATTGACGGTTGATGTTGCGCTGCTCCCGGTTGGCCCGTTCACCGCCCGTTTCATTTGGCGGTGGAGGACTGTCGGCGGAGACGTTGAAGATGACACCTCCATGATATGGCGGGAAGTCGATGTCGGAGTTGGTGGAGGCGACGGCTGTAGACTACGTGGAGCCATTCATCGTGGTAGATCCAGACGCCGAAGTTGCCGAGACGGTGTCGCCGGAGATCTCGTGGAGAACCACCATGCCGACAAGTGGAGTTGGAGTCGCCTGGTCACGGAAGCTGGTTGGAGCCATCTGGTCAGAGCCGAAAGACTGGAGCTGGTCAGAGAGTTGTCGCATCGCCTGGTGCTGGAACGTAGAAGCCGTGCCGCGTAGCCCGTAGGGCATGGAGATTGCTGATGAAGTGTGGCGACGAACCGAATGAAGATCCGATCTGGGGCGGCGGGCGGGTTGAGCGCTGGAGACTCCCGATGGTGTACCTGAAAATTATTGGGGACGAGGGCGGTTAGAGAGTGGCATGCGAGCTACCTCAATGGCGTCGATGCATTCCGTGATCCCTTGGTTGGCCCGGTCGATGCTAAAATTGAATCGAATCGCGTTTTGTGTTCGTGTTGTTCGCGTTTCGGTTTTTCATCTCCTAGAGATTTGCCTCGTTCTCCTTCTCCGTGAGATGTTTTTTGATTCCGTTTGAATCAGATCGTGCTTTGTCATGAGCTCCTTCTTTTCACTGAAGGATTTCCCCTCTATCCTCACGAGCACATAGATCGGGTCGAATTCGCGTTCGTTCTTCGTTTTTCCCCCTTTTGCTTGTTTGTCTTCGATTCTCTTTGATTCTCTGATCTATAGTTAGAATCAAACAATGGCTTCTTAGAGATAGCTCACTGAACTTGTTGTGAACACCTCTGCAAAATTTCAGATTTTTTAGAGTTGATTTGGTTGAGTTTTTTATTCGAATTTGGAATTTTCTGGAGCTTCAGCGCAAATACCAGACATGTCCGGTATGATCCCGGACATGTCCGGTATACCTAAATTTCGAATTTCGAGCTGAAATTTTGTGGAGATCTTTCCTTAGGTGTCTACTAGCTCTGGTTAAAATTACATAATTTTTGGACACCGTTTGATAAGGTTTTGGATTTTTCTCCCAAAACTGGCCTGAGCAGGGAATACCAGACTTGTCCGGTATGAGTCCCGGACATGTCCGATATTTGAACATTTTAGTTTTGAGCTGTAATTTTCGGGAGACCTTCCTGGGGTTGTCTAGTACCTGTGGTTCAAATTGCACAATTTTTAGACACCGTTTGGTACTCCTTTTGTTTTTTCTCCTAGGATTGGTGACTGCAGTTTTGCATTTGCTCCGAGGCTCTTTTGAGATCGTGTAGTGTCCCGCTGTGCTTCTTAAAAGCATCCACCCTACATATAGGGTCGTGGACACTACCGAGTCTTGTCTCATTTTTGGGGTGACTCTCTGGGACAAGGGCCATTGATTTCTCGAGAAGAAATTTGAGGCTCCCATTCATCCCCCTCTGGTCGCCATTTCGGTCCTTCAATTGGTATCAGAGCCGGTTAAGGGATCTACACTACCTTAATCGGTTTCGGATCCTAAGGGCGACATGGATCGAGGGAACAGCAAGGCTCCCTATTTCATTGGGACAAACTATCCCTATTGGAAGATTCAGATGCGTGCTTATCTCAACAGCATCAGACCTTCTGTCTGGGAGATATGCGAGAATGCTAAGTACGTAGTCCTTGCGGCTCGTGTGGGTCAGATCCAGATTGACCAGCACGAGGCTAACTCTAAGGCTCATAATGCTCTTTTGGCCAGTATATCCCTTCTTGAGTTCGAGCGTGTCTCTGAGCTTGGGACGACACGAGAGATCTGGGTGAAGCTTCAGAGCTATCACGAGGGGACTGCTCAGGTGAAGACCAGACTCTTCGAAACCTACAAGTGAGAGTACGAGAACTTTGTTCAGTTGGAGGGAGAGACGATTGACGCCATGTTCGCTCGTTTCCAAACGATTGTGAACAAGATGCTTGCCAATCGGGCTAACCTACCCTATGATGATCATGAGAGGGCTCTCAAGTTGCTATACGCCCTGGATCGGAGGGTATGGGAGGTGAAGGTGTTGACCATCATAGAGTCTCCATCCTATCACACCCTCACAGTGGACGAGCTGTTCAGCAAGCTCAAGTCCACCGAGATCGATCACTTGACTCAGGCCAAGCTGAAGAACTCATCTTCACATTCCATGACTTTGGTCTCAGGCAAGGGTGGATCGATTCTCTCTGCTGACGCTTCACCACCTCTCATTGCTTTGTCTTCTTTGCTTTCAGTGACTGAGGAGCAGGTGGAGGCGTTGGATGATGACGAGCTCGCCCTCATCATCACCCGGTTCTCGCGGTTTCACAACAACCGCCTGAATCGCCGGTGTGGTGGCGCACGTGAGGGCTGCTACGGATGTGGAGATCCAGATCACTTTGTCACGAGCTGTCCCAAGCATGACAAGAGCTTCCCGGCAAGAACCGCAACTCCAGGCGCAAGGGCAAGCCGGAGAACAAGGCCGGGAAGAAGAAGATGGGCAGCTACCGCTAAGAGGACATGGAGAAGGCTTTCGACGCCGGTCGGCGTGCCTTCCTCGCCACCATCAGCGACGGCGAGAAGACCTCCGACGGCGACTCCAGCGACGACGGGTCCAAGCACAAGACTGAAGAATGCTTCAATGGACTCTGCTTCTTCGGCCACTCCTCCAAGGGCTTCTGCACCATGGCCTTGGACGAAGAGGACCACAAGTGTTAGGCAAAGGACGCCGCCGCCGACGACGACGACAACGACGATGACAACGCTTCCGAGGTATCAACCTCTTCTCTTGTCGATCGTCCTACCGGTGAGCGCGATTCTCTTGTCGACATAGTTCTCGGTCATGACAAGCAACTCAAGCGAGCTATCCGAGAGCGCAACAAGTTTAAGGCTAAGATGAATGAGGCGCTTAAGGAGCTTGAGTTCGCTAGGTCCGAGGTGAAGGTGACCAATGAGGAGGAGTGTGAGGAGTGCACGATGCATATGATAACTTTGCCACCCTGCAAACCAAGTATGCCTCTTTGATTGAGGTGTATGATGAGCTGAAGAGTAGGCTAGACTTGGTGGGTGATTGCAAAGAGTGTCCCTCCCTGAACAAGGAGCTGGAGGAAGTGAAGGCAAGGTCTTCTTTGCTGGGTGCGTGCAAGTCCTGTCCAGGCTTGCGAACTGAGTTGGCAGAAGTTAGTGCCAAGCTTGCTGAAGCCTTGAAGGCCAGCTCAGTTAGCACCTTGTCCTCTCCATGTGAGTGATGCGTGGGGATGGAGCTTGAGATTGCCAACTGTCGACATGACAGGATGCAAACTGAGGAGGAAAACACATACCTTCGGTCCATCCTGAGTTGGGTGTCATGCAGTGAGCCGCAGTTGGGCATGATGATCAGTCAGTTCAAGATGGGAACTAATTGCTCGGGAGTAGGCTTTGCTTCAGGTGGGAAGGGTGCTAGTATCTTTGGCAAGATCGGTGAGT
The DNA here is from genome assembly GCA_009763385.1 of Coix lacryma-jobi var. lacryma-jobi. Taxonomy (NCBI): domain Eukaryota; kingdom Viridiplantae; phylum Streptophyta; class Magnoliopsida; order Poales; family Poaceae; genus Coix; species Coix lacryma-jobi. The sequence continues at coordinate 125,296,234 of CM019827.1, read as the reverse complement.
TTAGCGGAGTGAACTCGAGTGAGAAGCCATCCGCTGTCCCTAAGCTCACCAAGATCACCCCACCTGAGCCTCCCAAGCCTATCACCAAGGATGGAATCCTTGATGAACCTCCCAAGGCTGCACCTTGCAAGCAAGTGTGGGTTCCCAAACCTAACCATCTTAGGAACACACTTGACACCCTTCCTGACGTTTCTAGTGATCCCCTTCCGAGAGGCAAGCAGCCGGCTAGAGTGCACAACCCTCGCAACCATAAGAACCAACAACCCAAGAGAGTGGTGAGGTTCGAGTGCGAGTACTGTCACCATGAGGGTCACCTAGCTGAGTTTTGCTTTTGGGGGAAGAGAGACGCTAGGAAGGAGTTGGAGCTGAACAACCAGGCCAGGCACCACCCTCTCCATGGTGTGCAAGGTCGGGGAGTTCAGAGGCAGGGCGCTAGACCTGAGGTGCACCCCCTCAGGTGGCTAGGCCCCAGGCAGCTAGACCATGGGGTGGTGGTCGTGCCCGTCATGGTTCCGGTCGTCCTCAATACGATCGTGAGCCGGGTGTAAGAGGTTTTGCTGCACAGTCCCACAGTGGACCACCTTTTTAGAGTGGTGGTGATCGCTTTGCTCAAATGGGACATGTAGGTGAGTTTGGAGGTTTTCCGTTCCATAGCGGACCACCCTTTCAGTTTGGTGGTGATTGCTATCCACCCATGGGACGAGGTCAGTTTGGTGTTGCTACTAACACTTTTTCTGGGCCTATGACACAACACTGGTATCCTTCTCAGTATACTAACCCCAGTGTTGTGCCATATGCTCATTTCCTGCCTTTGTATTAATGCAGGAACTTCGGTTGGAGAACATGTGGCTCATGGATTCCGGGTGTTCGCGCCACATGACCGGAAAGAAAAAATGGTTCTCCAGCCTAGACCCCGTGGTGCACAAGGAGTACATCACTTTTGGGGATAATAGTAGAGGTAAGGTTGTTTCTCATGGAGCTATTCGGCTCAATGAGAACTTCGTTCTTAAGGATGTTGCTTTGGTTTCTAACTTGCATTTTAATTTGCTTTCTGTTTCGCAACTCCTTGAGGATGATTTGGAAGTGCGTTTTAAGAAGGGTTTGAGTCGTGTTTTAGACCCTCGGGCAGATCTTGTTTGTTGGATCGTTCCTTTTGGTCGTGTTTTTAGAGCCATTTTTTCTCGCTCTTTCGGCTCTGCTAGATGTTTGATGGCTGGTCCTTCTTCTGATTTCTGGAAGTGGCATAGGAGGCTTGGTCACTTGAGCTTCGACTTGCTTGCAAGGCTTAGCTCACTTGGCTTAATCCAGGGATTGCCCAAGCTTAAGTTTCAGAAGGACCTTGTTTGCCATCCTTGTCGTCACGGGAAGATGGTTGCTGCTTCTCACCCACCTGTTAATTAGGTGATGACAAAGCGACCCGGCGAGATTTTACACATGGACACTGTTGGTCCAGCTCGGGTTTGCTCAGCGGGTGAAAAGTGGTACGTTTTAGTGATCGTTGACGATTTTTCGAGGTATTATTGGGTGTTCTTCATGGAGGGTAAGGATGAAGCTTTTTCTTTTGCTCGTGATTTGATTTTGAGGTTGAAAACTGAGTTTGCCCCTGATACTATTAGAGCGATCCGTAGCGATAATGGTACTGAGTTTGATAACTCGCAGTTTGCCTCTTTTTGTTCTTCTCATGGAATCGAGCATCAATTTTCTTCTCCTTATGTCCCCCAGCAGAACGGTTTCAATCAACGGGTTGATCGCTCGGCCCAAAAACGCCTAGGAGTCCTATGCTCATCGAGCATCGTCCTGGCCATCTCAACAAGGGTCCGGTTCTTGCGTTCGACAACACCGTTCTGCTGGGGGACATAAGGAGAAGAAAACTGATGCTCGATTCCATGAGAAGAACAGAAAGAGGCAAACTGCGAGTTATCAAACTCAGTACCATTATCGCTACGATAGCTCTAATAGTATCAGGGGGAAACTCAGTTTTCAACCTCAAAATCAAATCACGAGCAAAAGAAAAAGCTTCATCCTTACCTTCCATGAAGAACACCCAAGAATACCTCGAAAAATCGTCAACAATCACTAAAACGTACCACTTCCCACCCGCTGAGCAAACCCGAGCTGGACCAACAGTGTCCATGTGTAAAATCTCGCCGGGTCGCTTTGTCATCACCTGATTAACAGGTGGGTGAGAAGCAGCAACCATCTTCCCGTGACGACAAGGATGGAAAACAAGGTCCTTCTGAAACTTAAGCTTGGGCAATCCTGGATTAAGCCAAGTGAGCTAAGCCTTGCAAGCAAGTCGAAGCTCAAGTGACAAAGCCTCCTATGCCACTTCCACAAATCAAAAGAAGGACCAGCCATCAAACATCTAGCAGAGCTGAAAGAGCGAGAAAAATCGGCTCTGAAAACACGACCAAAAGGAACGATCCAACAAACAAGATCTCCCCGAGGGTCTAAAACACGACTCAAACCCTTCTTAAACGCACTTGAAAATCATCCTCAAGGAGTTGCGAAACAGAAAGAAAATTAAAATGCAAGTTAGAAACCAAAGCAACATCCTTAAGAACGAAGTTCTCATTGAGCCGAATAGCTCCATGAGAAACAACCTTACCTCTACTATTATCCCCGAAAGTGATGTACTCCTTGTGCATCACGAGGTCTAGGCTGGAGAACCATTCTATCTTTCCGGTCATGTGGCGCGAACACCCGGAATCCATGAGCCACATGTTCTCCAACCGAAGTTCCTGCATCAATAGAAAGGCAGGAAATGAGCATATGGCACAACACTGGGGTTAGTATACTGAGAAGGATACCAGTGTTGTGTCATAGGCCCAGAAAAAGTGTTAGTAGCAACACCAAACTGACCTCGTCCCATGGGTCGATAGCGATCACCACCAAACTGAAAGGGTGGTCCGCTATGAAACGGAAAACCTCCAAACTCACCTACATGTCCCATTTGAGCAAAGCGATCACCACCACTCTGAAAAGGTGGTCCGCTATGGGACTGTGCAGCAAAACCTCTTACACCCTGCTCACGATCATATTCAGGATGACCGGAACCGTGATGGGCACGACCACCACCCCGTGGTCTAGCTGCCTAGGGCCTAGACACCTGAGGGGGTACACCTCCAGGTCTAACGCCCTGCCTCTGAACTCCCTGACCTTGCACACCATGGAGAGGGTAGTGCCTGGCCTGGTTGTTCAGCTCCAACTCCTTCCTAGCGTCTCTCTTCCTCCGAAAGCAAAACTCAGCTAGATGACCCTCACGGTGACCGTACTCGCACTCGAACCTCACCACTCTCTTGGGTTGTTGGTTCCTATGGTTGCGAGGGTTGTGCACTCTAGCCGGCTGCTTGCCTCTCGGAAGGGGATCACTAGAGATGTCAGGAAGGGTGTCAAGTGTGTTCCTAAGATGGTTAGGTTTGGGAACCCACACTTGCTTGTGAGATGGAGCCTTGGGAGGTTCATCAAGGATTCCATCCTTGGTGATAGGCTTGGGAGGCTCAGGTGGGATGATCTTGGTGAGCTTAGGGACAGCGGATGGCTTCTCACTCGGGTTCACTCCGCTGAACTCACCGATCTTGCCAAAGGTACTAGCGCCCTTCCCACCTGAAGCAAAGCCTACTCCCGAGCAATTAGTTCCCCTCTTGAACTGACTGATCATCATGCCCAACTGCGGCTCACTGCATGACACCCAACTCAGGATGGACCGAAGGTATGTGTTTTCCTCCTCGGTTTGCATCCTGTCATGCCAACAATTGGCAATCTCAAGCTCCATCCCCACGCATCGCTCACATGGAGCGGACAAGGTGCTAACTGAGCTGGCCTTTAAGGCTTCAGCAAGCTTGGCATTAACTCCTGCCAACTCAGTTCGCAAGCTAGGACAAAGCTTGCACGCACCCAGCAAAGAAGGCCTCGCCTTCACTTCCTCCAGCTTCTTCTTTAGGGAGGGACACTCTTTGCAATCACCCACCAAGTCCAGCCTACTCTTCAGCTCATCATACATCTCAATCAAAGAGGCATACTTGGTTTGCAGGGTGGCAAAGTTTGTCATATGCATCGTGCACTCCTCACACTCCTCCTCATTGGTCACCTTCACCTCGGACCTAGCGAACTCAAGCTCCTTAAGCGCCTCATTCATCTTAGCCTTAAACTCGTTGCGCTCTCGGATAGCTCGCTTGAGTTGCTTGTCCTGACGGAGAACTATGTCGATAAGAGAATCGCGCTCACCGGTAAGACGATCGACAAGAGAAGAGGTTGATACCTCGGAAGCGTCTTCATCGTCGTTGTCGTCATCGTCGGCGGCGGCGGTGTCCTTTGCCTGGCACTTGTGGTCCTCTTCGTCCAAGGCCATGGTGCAGAAGACCTTGGAGAAGTGGTCGAAGAAGCAGAGTCCATTGAAGCGTTCTTCAGTCTTGTGCTCGGACCCGTCGTCGCTGGAGTCGCCGTCGGAGGTCTTCTCGCTGTCGCTGATGGTGGCGAGGAAGGCACGCCGACCGGCGTCGAAAGCCTTCTCCACGTCCTCTCGGCAGTAGCTTCCCTTCTTCTTCTTCCCGGCCTTGTTCTCCAGCTTGCCCTTGCGCCTGAAGTTGCGGTTCTTGCCGGGGAAGCTCTTGTCATGCTTGGGATAGCTCACGACGAAGTGATCCGGATCTCCACATCCGTAGCAGCCCTCACGTGAGCCACCACGTCGGCGATTCAGGCGGTTGTTATGAAACCGCGAGAATCGGGTGATGATGAGGGCGAGCTCGTCATCATCCAACGCCTCCACCTGCTCCTCAGTCACTGAAAGCAAAGAAGACAAAGCAAAGAGAGGTGGTGAAGCGTCAGCAGAGAGAATAGATCCACCCTTGCCTGAGACCAAAGCCATAGAATGTGAAGATGGGTTCTTCATCTTGGCCTGAGTCAAGTGATCGATCTCGGTGGACTTGAGCTTGCTGAACAGCTCGTCCACGGTGAGGGTGTCATAGGATGGAGACTCTATGATGGTCGACACCTTCACCTCCCATACCCTCCGATTCATGGCGTATAGCAACTTGAGAGCCCTCTCATGATCGTCATAGAGTAGGTTAGCCCGATTGGCACGCATCTTGTTCACAATCGTTTGGAAACGAGTGAACATGGCGTCAATCGTCTCTCCCTCCAACTGAACAAATTTCTCGTACTCTTGCTTGTAGGTCTCGAAGAGTCTGGTCTTGACTTGAGCGGTCCCCTCATGATAGCTCTGAAGCTTCACCCGGATCTCTCGTGCCGTCTCAAGCTCAGAGACACGCTCGAACTCAAGAAGAGAGATGCTGGCCAAAAGAGCATTACGAGCCTTGGAGTTGGCCTCGTGCTGGTCAATCTGGATCTGACCCACACGAGCCGCAAGGACTACGTACACAGCATTCTCGCATATCTCCCAGACAGAAGATCCGATGCTGTTGAGATAAGCACGCATCTGAATCTTTCAATAGGGATAGTTCGTCCCATCGAAATAGGGAGCCTTGTCGTTCCCTCGATCCATGTCGCCCTTAGGATCCAAAACCGATTAAGGTAGTGTAGATCCTTTAACCGGCTCCGATACCAATTGAAGGACCGAAATGGCGACCGGAGGGGGGTGAATGGGAGCCTCAAATTTCTTCTCGAGAAATCAATGGCCTATGTCCTAGAGAGTCACCACAAAAGTGAGACAAGACTCGGTAGTGTCCACGACCCTAGATGTAGGGTGGATGTTTTCAAGAAGCACAGCGGGACACTACACGAACTCAAAAGAGCCTCGGAGCAAATGCAAAACTACAGTGACTAATCCTACGAGAAAAACCAAAAGAAGTACCAAACGGTGTCCAAAAATTGTGAAATTTAAACCACATGTACTAGACACCCCCAGGAAGGCCTCCCAAAAATGGCAGCTCAAAACTCCAATGTTCAAATACCGGACATATCCGGGATCGACACCGGACAAGTCTGGTATTCTCTGCTCAGACCAGCTTTAGGAGAAAAATCCAAAACCTTATCAAACCGTGTCTAAAAATTATGAAATTTTAATCAGAGCTAGTAGACACATAAGGGAAGATCTCCACAAAATTGCAGCTCGAAATTCGAAATTTAGATATACCGGACATGTCCGGGATCATACCGGACATGTCTGGTATTTGCGCTGAAGCTCCAGAAAATTCTGAATTCGAATCCAAAACTCAACCAAATCAACTCTGAAAAATCTGAAATTTTGCAGAGGTGTTCACAACAAGGTCAGCGAGCTATCTCTAAGAAGCCATGGTTTGATTCTAACTATAGATCAAAGAATAAAAAAGAATCAAAGACGAACAAGCAAAAAGAGGAAAACGAAGAACGAACGCGAATTCGACCTGATCTATGTGCTCGTGAGGATAGAGGGGAAATCCTTCGGTGAAAAGAAGGAGCTCACGACAAAGCACGATCTGATTCAAACAGAATCGAAAACCATCTCACGGAGAAGGAGAACGAGGCAAATCT
>CM019827.1:125235950-125289263 GCA_009763385.1 Coix lacryma-jobi var. lacryma-jobi | reverse complement strand
CTGGCGACTCAATGATAGTCGACACCTTCACCTCCAATACCCTCCGATCCAGGGCGTATAGCAACTTGGGAGCCCTCTCATGATCATCATAGGGTAGGTTAGCCCGATTGGCACGCATCTTGTTCACAATTGTTTGGAAACGAGTGACCATAGCATCAATCGTCTCTCCCTCCAACTGAACAAAGTTCTCGTACTCATGCTTGTACATCTCGAAGAGTTTGGTCTTGACCCAAACGGTCCCCTCGTGATAGCTCTGAAGCTTCACCCAGATCTCTCGTGCCGTCTCAAGCTAAGAGACACGCTCAAACTCAGGAAGGGAGATGTTGGCCAAAAGTGCGTTACAGGCCTTAGCATTCATGTTGTGCTGGTCAATCTGGATATGACCCACGCGAGCCGCAAGCACCTCGTACTCAGCGTTCTCACATATCTCCCAGACGGAAGAGTCGATGCTGCTGAGATAGGCACACATCCAAATCATCTAATAGGGGTAGTTCGTCCCATCGAAATAGGGAGCCTTGCCGCTCCCTCGATCCATATCGCCCTTAGGATCAGAAACCGATTAAGGTAAGGAAGATCCCTTAATCGACTCTGATACCAATTGAAGGACCGAATTGGCGACCAGAGGGGGGGTGAATGGGAGCCTCAAATTTCAACTTGTGAGATAGATGGCCCTTGTCCCAGAAAATCACCCCAAAAGAAAAAGACTCCAACGACCGACAAGTTCACGACCTACAAGTAGGTGGATACCCTAGGAGATGTCCTAGTGGTATAGCGGAACTGCCAGAGAAAGCCAAAAACCAAGCGCCAAACCAACGGGGCAAATCTGCACTTTCAGCAGGTTCGCGGACTGTCCGCGGTCAGAGACCCGGACTGTCCGCCGTAGAGTCCCGGACTGTCCGCGCCTGGGTGTCGGACTGTCCGCCGGCAAAAACCTCAAAAACCAACCGTTCTGAAATAGTTCTGGCCAGGTCCCAGACTGTCCGCGGGTTTGTACCGTGGATTGTCCGCCGTTCACTTGACAGTGAACAGTCAGGGGGTTGTGCCTGACTGAACTGACCAAAACCTGACGCACGGACTATCCGCGGTCGGGGCGGTGGACTGTCCGCCAATGCCTAGAAAGCCCAAAAACACCTCGGGCAAAACCAAAATTGATTCAATCATCACCAAATTGAATGGGACTTCGATCAAACTTCTCCCAAGTGTTCCTCTATGTATTGGGGTGCTAATCCTAAGAAATCATCGCACCAAACCCAGTCAACAAAGAGAAATCCAAAGAACACTAGAAAAGGGGGAATAACAAAGAACGAACGCGATCTCGACCTGATCTACGTGCTTGTGAGGTTAGAGAGGAAATTCTTCGGTGGAAATAAGGAACTCACGTCCTAGCACGATCTGGTTCAAACGAAATAAAAAACCATCTCTTGGAGAGGAAGAACGAGACAAATCTCCGAGAAGGCAAAAATCGAAACGCGAAGAACATAACACCAAAACGCGAATCGATCCCGATTTCAGCTGTAACTTCTCCCCACGAGGAGACAACGGGATTACGGTCCCGTTTCCTCAAAATCACAAGTACACAGAGGTATTGCAGTTCATTCTACGGATAATAGGCAGTAGGTGGAAGAAAACCAAGCGAGGGCTAAGAGAATGAAATGCTGCAAGGATGGAATGAGAGGAGGGGCTGCCTTTCTATTTGATGAGGACATGACCGGCTCAGATACGCCCAATTTAACCACTTCTAAACCAAAGGTGAAACCATTCTATTTGTGGTTTATCATTGATATATTTGATGAATTGGTGCTGCACCATAAAGTGTGTATATTTTTATTTTCAGAATTACTTATATGGATCAAGGGAAGGTTTGGTTGCATATGCAAAGTATGGAATGTTAATAAAGTTGATTGGGGACCAAATCCAAGTGTTCCTAATATCCTTCACCATGTCACCACGTCAGTTTTGGCACAAGAAAGGAAAGAGTCCAAGTCCAACACGTTTTGGAAGTTGAATTCGGATGGCAGAACAGTCCCAACTTGTTACGGTCACCACGACTTCATACGGACTCGGATTTGGACGGTTCAGGACTTGATGGAAAGATTAATAAGTCTACTTTCATTTGGATCCAGCCCCATGTCCATATCTTCTACACAGCGGCGGCAATCATCCAAATACTACCGAGAGGTCTTGCTGTCCAGGGTGCTGCGTCACCATATCTTGGGCTGTTGGCCCATGTATCAAGTTGGGTCCATTTGAGACGCGTCCTAGGGTTGGAGGACGACCCCAACACCCTCCTAGTCGTCCTCTCCTCCTCTAATACCCCCCATAGCCGCCACAAACAGATTGGGTTTTGTTTAGATGTAAGTTTAGCCATTGCTACTTCCTGGTAGACGTTTGTGTCGACTAGACCATCCGTTCTACTTGATTTCGGAACCCCACCTTCATGTCTATCAGATTTGAACCTTCATCTCTTATTTTGCAATAGAGTGCTTGTTCTACTTGTTCTTGCTTGTTCTTCGATTGCTTGCAGGAATAACCCTAGTGGTTTGGTTGGTCGTACATCCACAAGATCGCGAGCAACCGCTGGAATTGGTGTATCGATTGCTATGGTGCAGCATCCTTGGATGGTTGTAGTCGGGTCGTGAACGTCGTTTCAGACCAAATCGAAGTTATCCCTCTCCACCTAAAGATCGGGGCACCCATACTCTTATCAATTGGTATTCAGAGCGAGGTTTATCGGTGAGAGATTTCCAATCCTTCGCTGTTTTATTTTTCCTATAGTCCAAAAAAGCCAAAAAATAGTAGATTAGTTTTTTCCATAATCCTATAAATCTTTTTGAGCCTTTGCTGGTACTTCTTAGTTAGGGCTTATTGAGTTTGGTTTACATCGGTTGAGTCAAGTTGCTGGTCTTAGAGTTAGGCTTTTAGAGTTTCGAGTTCTTGTCACGTTTCGGTCACTATCAATCATATCCATCTTCATTGCCACCATCACCACCATTATATACATATCCACTACACCTTTTACATCTCCATTGCAATCATTACTATCATATACGTGTTCGCTGCACCATATCCATCACCATTTTTTTACATCAAAAAAATCTGTTTGGGCACATATTAAAATTTGAGTTGCTAGCTCTATTCTTGTTACTTCCTGAAAAGAAAGAGAAATACATTGTAAGTTGTTTCTTTCAAAATCTGATTTGTCAAAATTCAGATTTGTTCTAGTTGTGCAAAGTAAAAGAAAAGAAGAAGAAAATCAGAAAGAAAAGAAAAGAAAGAGAAAGAGAAAGATGAAAAAAAAACAGAGGAGGAAGAGAAAAAGGGAGTGATAACTTGCTGTTCTTGTTTTTTTTTTGTTTCCTATTGTACCGTGACTTTGTTTGTGTCTAGGCTCGCGTCTCTAGCACGGTCTAGCCTAGGACCAGCACGGTACCACCGCTGAACGATTTCTCAACTCGCTTTGTGACTAATGTGGTGCTAGTACTTCCTTGCACATTAATTTCAGCCTTCCTACAGCTCCACATATCCAACTACAACTTCAAAGGTGTTGTTGCTGCGGTATCGATATACTATTTTCTAAGGTTTCCGACTTGTTGGTTGCTGCCACCTCTTGTTTGGCTTGGTAAGAACTGGTAAGAGCTCGTTTGAACAGGTTGAGAGTGAGAGAATTATAATTACAAAAACCACATCCTAGTAGTTGATTGGAGCATAGATATTATTGTGGATGTTTTTGGTTTTCTTCTAATCATGGCAGGGATTCACATGGAAAACAAGCATGGACTTACTCAGGTTGTGTATTCGCAATTTTCTCAACAAATGGATGGTGACAAGCATGACACTCATGAGGTTTGCAATGTTTTTCTTGATACAATAAAATCTGCAATACCTTACTTTGAAGGAAACTACGATCCTCATGCATATATTGAATGGGAGCTCGCTGTAGATAAAGAATTTGATAAGCATGACTTGCCTGAAGAACAAATGATTTGTGTTGCTTCTAGTGCTTTAACCAAATATGCTTTGATTGAATGGGAACACATTTGTAGGCACAATAAAATTCCTCAATCGTGGCATGGTTTCAAAGTTATTTTCAGAAATATCTATATTCCTGCCTACTATTCTAATGATTTGCTTACCAAACTAGAGAAATTGAAACAAGGTAGTAGGACTGTCAAGGCTTACTATCGGGTTTTTAACATTTGTCGGTTGTTTGGTGGTTTAGATGCTTGCATGGAAGATGTAATGAACATGTTCTTAAAAGGGCTCAATTCTGAAATTCGAACCACACTCATACATGAAACATATAGCCACATCTCGCACTTGTTTTTGCTTGCTTGCATTGCTGAAAACCAGATGTTATTATCACAGAATACTTGCCATAACAATGTGCTCCATGCTAATGTTGTTTCTTCCACTCCACATGCTAATGAAGATGCACATACTCTAATTGTTCCTCCGTATGAACCTGTTCCTTTGGTGCTTAATTTATCCACTACAGCTACTAGTTTAGTGGACACATTTGCTGAATTTCCTTTGTTACAAGATGGTAACAACATTATTCCTTGTGACAAAGGAGAGTTGTGTGATCATGCTTCATTTATATTGACAACACAACTGGTGAATGAAAATAATAATTTTGTAACAATGGGTGCTGGTTTTAAGCATTCCTTTCACATTGCTAGTGAGATTGAAGAAGCTCCTTTGTTGTCATCCTTACATATAGTAGGATGTATAGAGTTCAATGATCTTTATGAGGTTAGCTGTTTAGAGAATAAGTTATTTGGACAATCTGATATGCCAAGTCCTTTTGATGTTAGTTTTCATTTCATTAGCAAATACGACAGCGATAACAAATACGTGGTGCATAAAGTATATATTTGTTCAGATTTGAAATCGGCTTTCCCATGTGATCAACTAATGACTTGCATCCGAGCTAACCACACCCAATCTAGTTTTTCTACTTTTGATTACATGTTGCAGGTCAATTTTCGAGAGAAATTCTTGTTGCCATGTGCTTCATCAGAAATTTTAGGAGCATATATGGAGGATCTTGAGAAAAACCTACTCCCGAACATCCATCGTAATATCAAACCGAGGACGGTTTGCTGTCAAGAAGGGGAGAATGATGAGGACATGACCGGCTCAGATACGCCCAATTTAACCACTTCTAAACCAAAGGTGAAACCATTCTATTTGTGGTTTATCATTGATATATTTGATGAATTGGTGTTGCACCATAAAGTGTGTATATTTTTATTTTCAGAATTACTTATATGGATCAAGGGAAGGTTTGGTTGCATATGCAAAGTATGGAATGTTAATAAAGTTGATTGGGGACCAAATCCAAGTGTTCCTAATATCCTTCACCAGGTCACCACGTCAGTTTTGGCACAAGAAAGGAAAGAGTCCAAGTCCAACACGTTTTGGAAGTTGAATTCGGATGGCAGAACAGTCCCAACTTGTTACGGTCACCACGACTTCATACGGACTCGGATTTGGACGGTTCAGGACTTGATGGAAAGCTTAATAAGTCTACTTTCATTTGGATCCAGCCCCATGTCCATATCTTCTACACAGCGGCGGCAATCATCCAAATACTACCGAGAGGTCTTGCTGTCCAGGGTGCTGCGTCACCATATCTTGGGCTGTTGGCCCATGTATCAAGTTGGGTCCATTTGGGACGCGTCCTAGGGTTGGAGGACGACCCCAACACCCTCCTAGTCGTCCTCTCCTCCTCTAATACCCCCCATAGCCGCCACAAACAGATTGGGTTTTGTTTAGATGTAAGTTTAGCCATTGCTACTTCCTGGTAGACGTTTGTGTCGACTAGACCATCCGTTCTACTTGATTTCGGAACCCCACCTTCATGTCTATCAGATTTGAACCTTCATCTCTTATTTTGCAATAGAGTGCTTGTTCTACTTGTTCTTGCTTGTTCTTCGATTGCTTGCAGGAATAACCCTAGTGGTTTGGTTGGTCGTACATCCACAAGATCGCGAGCAACCGCTGGAATTGGTGTATCGATTGCTAAGGTACAGCATCCTTGGATGGTTGTAGTCGGGTCGTGAACGTCGTTTCAGTCCAAATCGAAGTTATCCCTCTCCATCGAAAGATCGGGGCACCCATACTCTTATCAATCTTTATGGTGCAGCACCAATTCATCAAATATATCAATGATAAACCACAAATAGAATGGTTTCACCTTTGGTTTAGAAGTGGTTAAATTGGGCGTATCTGAGCCGGTCATGTCCTCATCACTATTTATAGCCTAATACAATTATTCCCCTTCTACCCCTAGATACATAGAGCAAATAGGCTAACCCTAGGGGTATTCTGGTCTAGCTCCATCAAGTCTTGATCCGGCGGTCACGCGCCTTCCTCATCCTTCACTTCGCCTCGACACAAGCTCCAGGATGCCGCCACGTGCCGTCTCATCGACCGCCGCGCCTTCCTCACCGATAGCTTCGCCGCAATGCAAGCCTCACGGCGCCACCAAGCGTCGACCGTTCCTTTTGGAACCTCCCCCAGTTTTGAGGCCAAAACCGGGAAACCTGCGTCCTCGGCTGAGTTTTGTGGCCCAAACTTAGAAACCCGCCAGCCCCGGTTTTGAGGCCCAAACCTGGAAACCGTCCACCCCGAGTTTTGAGGCCCAAACTCGGAAACCGGCCACCCCGAGTATTTAGGCCCAAACTCGGAAACCGTCGAGGGTATTTTTTTGAGGCTCAACTACCAAACCCGCGCCGTAGACGGAGCGTGGTTCGCACACCCCGACCACCGGCACCGATGCCGATGTATGTCCAGCCTCCACGCTGGGCACAACACCTTCGCCTTCCTCCTTGATTTGGCCGGCAGCACTTGCACCGCACGCAAGCCCGTGTCCGACCTCCCGCCAAATATCACGACGCCATCGTCTTCCTCCCGACTCGACCGATGCCATCGCACATCCCCATATGTTCTTGCTCGCCGATGCCATGTGACAACAACCACAGCTGGTCCTCTGGCCTCCCAGTCCGTTGGTCCAAGCCTCACGTCCGTCCTTCACCGGTCTCGGTCCATCGGCACGGCCCATCTCTACTAGACCTTCACCTCGCCATCGGCCACTGTCTCCGAGCTCCACACCTGCGCATCAACACAACCAAAAGACACATGTTGCCACTCACCCCTTCTGGTGAGCCTGTTGACCAATCGCTCATCACTCAGGAAAGGGACCACAAGGGCACATATCAACCTTGTGTTCGCATGGAGCAAGTGCTATTTGCAAGAGAGGAGGAGAAGTTGTAAGGATCAACTTGGTATGTATACTAAGTTCCTCTTTTCGTACTCATTCTTGTTCTCTTATGATCAACATTGTTATGTTCTTGAATTAGAGCTATGTTCTTGTTCATCGTTCATCATTCTAGAACTAGTTCATAGTTTTATATCTATGTTCATCATGAACTCAAACACTGTTCTTCATTCAACATGTTTAGATCTTGCTAGCCTAGTGCTCTGTGTTGGGTGTTGTTTTGTCGTGCCTTCGGGTGCACTTACATCTTTATCGGGGAGGTGTAAGTGTTCTTCATGTACACGAGAGTGGTTCTCAGGTATATGGAGTTGGGTGAATGCCTGTCTTAGTCCACGGTTGAGGGGTAGGCGGCAGGTGGTGACAGCCCTATTCGTCCCTTGTAATCCCCCACGTTCGGCTTTGGGGTAAGAGTCTAATTGCCCGGTGTATCCTGCTGGCAGACCAATTTTCTCGGGTCTCCCAATCCATCCAATACCTAACATTAATGTTAACATGATTACGACATGTATACTTGATTCATTAACATAACCTTGTTCAGATCCATGCTCCGTAGGATATTCTTTATTCTTTTATTATTTCCTCTATCCCTGTAGAAGCTCCATGTATCTTAAGAATGTGTGTGTGTTGATCCCACTATCCAAACTACCGTTTATCCTCCTGCTATGGTTAATTGGTCAACTATTCATGTATTATGTTCTTGTCATGAGTATATCTTGAATCCTTCGCATCTAGCCATCCCTGTGGTAAAATATAAATAACGATACCTGGAATACTCCCGGTGAAGTGCTACAATGGTAACCCCGTGTGCTTGTGGACCCTGTCTGTAAATGAACTGGTTTACCAGGCCAGCCTCTAAGGCCGCCGCTAAAGTCACATGTCTTGGTATACGAAGTGTCATTGCACTTCGGCGCCGATACCGGATGTGTAGCTAGAGCGGCTGTGTCTGAGGCTGACACTGTGGGGATATTACACCCATATGCCCCCATGGCACTACTTGGGCTGCTCTCCGGATACGGCCCAACCAGAAGGCCTTGCGGCTCGCGACCAGGCTGTCGCAGCCGCCAAGGACTCTCCTGATGACTTGCTCAACAAGGAAGATCCAGATAGATAAACCCAGATTCCTTGCCAAAAGAAACCGATTGTAATCTGTTAGGATTCGGCAAGACGTAACCCTGCTCCCCGGCTATATAAGGCGAGTAGGGACCCCCTCCAAACTCACGTCATATTCCAACCCAGCAATACAAACCAACCGCCAGAACACAGGACGTAGGGTATTACGGCGACTTGCCGGCCCGAAGCTGTCTAAATCGTCGTCTCTCGTCCCTGTGTTTACGCTTTGCAGACGTCTCGCACACCTCCGCCGTCTAATCTACTACCTTGGGCATACCCCTCGGTATACTATCGACCATATTTCGTCGATAATTGGCGCGCCAGGTAGGGGGTGTGAACGACCGAAATGGCGACCAGACGGGGGGTGAATGGGAGCCTCAAATTTCTTCTCGAGAAATCAATGGCCCTTGTGCCAGAGAGTCACCCCAAAAGCGAGACAAGATTCGGTAGTGTCCACGACTCTAGATGTAGGGTGGATGCTTTCAACAAGCACAACGGGACACTACACGAACTCAAAAGAGCCTCGGAGCAAATGCAAAACTGCAGTGACCAATCCTAGGAGAAAAACCAAAAGGAGTACCAAACGGTGTCCAAAAATTGTGAAATTTGAACCACAAGTACTAGACACCCCCAGGAAGGTCTCCCAAAAATTGCAGCTCAAAAATTCAATGTTCAAATACCGTACATGTCCGGGACTCACACCGGACAGGTCTGGTATTCCCTGCTGAGACCAGTTTTGGGAGAAAAATCCAAAACCTTATCAAACGGTGTCTAAAAATTATAAAATTTTAAACAGAGCTAGTAGACACCTAAGGAAAGATCTCCACAAAATTTCAGCTCGAAATTCGAAATTTAGTTATACCGGACATGTCTGGTATTTGCGCTGAAGCTCCAGAAAATTCCGAATTCGAATCCAAAACTCAACCAAATCAACTCTGAAAAATCTGAAATTTTGCAGAGGTGTTCACAACAAGGTCAGTGAGCTATCTCTAAGAAGCCATGGTTTGATTCTAACTATAGATCAGAGAATCAAAGAGAATCGAAGACGAACAAGCAAAAAGGGGAAAAACGAAGAACGAACGCGAATTCGACCCGATCTATGTGCTCGTGAGGATAGAGGGGAAATCCTTCAGTGAAAAGAAGGAGCTCATGACAAAGCACAATCTGATTCAAACGGAATCAAAAAAACATCTCACGGAGAAGGAGAACGAGGCAAATCTCCAGGAGATGAAAAACCGAAACGCGAAGAACACGAACACAAAACGCGATTCGATTCAATTTCAGCCGAAATTCCTCCACACGAGGAGACAACGAGAATACGGTCTCGTTTCCTCAAAAGATCCAAATACACAGAGGTATGATTCCCGTCTCTGCGGATCACAGGTAGCGAGTTATGATAGAGACCTAAGCGAGGGCTAGAGAGAGAGCTCAGGAAACAAATGCTGCAAGGATGAAGGGAGAGGAGGGGTGCCTCTCTTATTTATAGCCTAATACAATAATCCCCTTTCTACCCCTAGATACAAGAGCGAAGCGGCCAACCCTAGGGGTATCCGGTCCAACTCTGCTGATAGTTGATCCGACGGCCACACGCCTTCCTCATCCTTAACTTCGCCTCGACACAAGCCTTAGGATGCCGCTACGTGCCGCCCTGTCGACCGCCGCGCCTTCCTCGTGGATAGCTTCGCCGCCGTGCCAGCCTCTCTACGCCGCCACGCGTTGACCGTCCTTTTTGCGGACCTCCCCCCGGTTTTGAGGCTGAAACCGGGAAACCTGGGCCTTCCCCCAATTTTGAGGTTGAAACCGAGAAACCTGTCCTCCGGCTGAGTTTTGTGGCCCAAACTCAGAAACCCGCGAGCCCAGGTTTTGAGGCCCAAACCTGGAAACCGTCCACGCCGAGTTTTGAGGCCCAAACTCAGAAACCCGCCACCCCAAGTTTTGAGGCCCAAACTCGGAAACCGTCGAGGGTAGCTTTTTGAGGCTCAACTACCGAACCCGTACTGTAGACTGGATGTGGTTCGCACACCCCGACTTTCAGCACCGATGTCGGAGCATGTCCAGCCTCCACGCCGGGCACAATGCATTCGCCTTCCTTCTCGGCCTCCCGCCAAGTGTCACGACGCCATCACCTTCCTCCCGACTCGGCCGATGCACCGTACATCCCCATGTGCTCTTGCTTGCCGATGCCACGTGCCAGCTACCACAGCTGGTCCTCAGGTCTCCCGGTCCATCAGTCCAAGCCTCACGTTCGCCCTTCACCGCTCCCGGTCCGTCGGCGTGGCACGTCTCTACTTGACCTTCACCTCACCTTCGACCACTGTCTCCGATCTCCAAACCTGCACATCAACACAACCAAGAGACATGTTGCCCGTTGACGATCACTCATCACTCAGGAAGGGAACCACAAGGGTGTCAACCTTGTGTTCGCAATCTCCCCATTGATGAGTGCATCGTCAACTCATAGTAACCATAATAAAAAATAAAAAGAAAGCAGAATTAGGTAGAAGGAGAAAACTCACTCGAGATGTCCAAAAGCCAAGAGAAAGGCCGAAAACGAGCAAATCGAGATAAGCAAGCTTGGTCCCCAAAGACATGGGCAATGGTTCGACACAACCAAGCAACGACTCATGTAAGAGCAAAACTCGATCACAACAGAGTGAAAATCTTGGTTCCCAAAGACATGGGCAACGGCTCAATGCAACCAAGTCAAGATCAAGCTAGTTCTCAAGAAGAGGCAGAAAGGGCTCAACACCACTAGCTGAAAGCTCGATACCAAATGAAGACTGCATAAAAGGAAACTACTGCTAGTCCCTCAAGATAGAGGCACAGAGGCTCAACACAACTAGCAGATCAAGAAACACCAAATCACCGTGAAAACAGCTAGTCCCTCGAGACAGAGGCACATAGGCTTGACACAACTAGCTGAAACGATCGATACCAATGAAAACCGACTCAGAGCAAGGCAGAATGCTCCCCCTCACTCAAAGGACTCCCCCTCAATAAGTGAAGCATAAATTACAAATTGTCACCACATCAAGACACACTCCCCCTTGGAAAAATTCTCCCCCTTGGGGGAAATTTGCAAGCAAAAGAGAAGGGAAAAGAGCTCAAATAAGCGAAAAGGGGCTAGGTCGTGCCTATCGGAGTCAAGCAAATGCACATGAGTCAGAAAATGCATGTTAGCAGCTTCAGGTATATAATCAATAGAGTGAATAAATGCTCTAAAGAGTGTTGATCCGACTATAAAGCAGCAAGCAAAAATGCTAGCAAAGGCTCAAACTGAAAACCGAATACGAAATATGAATGCAAATCTTAATATCAATTATGGATCTATTGATCTATATCTATACTTCTATATCTATATCTTCTAACAATAAGAAGGAATTTTTGTTTTTTTCTTATATCTAAGAAAAAACAATAATAAATACAAGTTACTCTTTCACTCGGTCTTAATAAATATATTTCCAATATTAATTATTACTATAATATGAATCAATTGATGGTCTGCAAACTAAAATCTCAATAAGCAAATTATGAGCTATAATCTATAATACTTGTCTATATCTATATCTCTATAATACAAGAACATTTCTGCCACTTGTAGATTTTCGCCAACCTAATCCTCGTCTTCGAGTTGGATTCGTATTTTTTCGGTTTTCGTCTATGTTTTTTTAATTTCACTACTTTCTTTCTCTCTTTCTTTTTTCTTCTACCGATTATAGGTTCAGGAAATAAATCGACATGGACTTGACTCAGGTTATGGGCTCCTTAAAACAATAGTTCATGTCCCCCGCAGCCCTGTCTATATTACTAGTATTTAACTTACTGCCCCTACTAAGTTAAACTTGCAATCCAAACTTGATCAAACATTTAACTCCATCTTACCGTCAAACCAGCAAGCCCAAGTGTCGCTGTTGTCCACTTGCAATCCAAATACGTCACCCCGTCATGGAATAATAACGTGGACCCTGCTATGGAGTGTGCTCTACCTGCACTTCTACTCTTTACCGCGCTTTTTAAACCAAGAAGCGCGCGAAAGCACCTCGCTCTCCTTCACCCTAACGCACCAGCCATGGCCAGCTCCTACATGCCGTTCCCTCCTCGTCTTCCTCATGGCTCCCATTGTCCCGATCTCCATTGCTTCGCTCATCACAAGCTCCCGTCTTTCTGCCTCCGACGTCGCCGAGCTCGAAGCTGTGGCGCCGCAGCCGCCTGCGCCGGACCAGCCGACGGCCGACCGTCTTGTTCGAGGTGGACCGGCCAACACCGGCCACCGCCGGGCAGCTTCGGCCCGTGCTCTACGCTGCTCCTCTCGCACTCCTTCGCATACGCCTACGGCAAGCCCCCCGCCACGGCCGCCTACCTCGCCGCCTCCATGCCTGGCGGCGGCGGGCGGGGCGCGCGTCCGTGATCTCGCTCGCCGTCCTCGAGTGGCGCGCTACGTGCCGCGTCGACCAGTACGGCCGCGTCTTCGGCTTGTGGCTAGGCGGCGTGGAGCTCCTCCGCGGCTGCACCGCTGAGCCACCCGTTTCAGAACGCCGGCGGCGTCGAGTGGACGGTCTCCAAGGACGTCACTAAGTACGCGTCGCTCCTCGCCGCCCGCGACCCCTCCACGCTCGCCGTGTACCTCGGCGACATCGTCGACCAGCCGTACGCCGGCGTCTTAGACGCCAACGTCACGCTGCACCTCTACTTCCGCCACCCGCCGCCGCAGCCGCAGCCCGGGCTGGGCCCCGCCGACGCCGTCGTCCCGGTATCCCGGAGCAGCCTCCCGTTGAACGACGGCCTGTGGTTCGAGATCCTAAACGAGTTGTACGACGCAACGACGAGCGTCGCCGTGCCGACCAACACGTACCGTGCCGTTCTCGAGGTGTACCTCTCCTACCAATCGGAGGACGAGTTCTGGTACCAGAACACCGACAACGGCCCGTTCCGCGAGGTCGCCGTCCAGATCGACGGCGACTTGGTCGGCGTCGTGTGGCCGTTCCCCGTGATCTACACCGGCGGCATCAGCCCCATGCTCTGGCGACCGATCGCCGGCATCGGCTCGTTCAGCCTCCCGTCCTACGACATCGAGCTCACGCCCTTTCTTGGGAAGCTGCTGCTGGACGGCGAGAAGAAGCACGAGGTCAGGTTCACGGTGACCAACGCCATGGACACGTGGTTCGTCGACGCCAACCTCCACCTCTGGCTGGACCCCAGGGGAACGGCCACAACCACGTCGGCGGGCGTGGTGAGCTACGACGCGCCGCCGCTGGACACGGCCACCGCGACTGCGACCGACGGCCCGGACAACGACCTCTACTACACGACGGCGTTCCGGCACGTCTCCGCCACCGGTTGGGTGCAGACGCCGTCGTACGGCAAGTTCACGGCGACGTGGACGCAGAGGCTCGGGTACGAGAACACCCTCCGCCGCTCCCGCGACAGCTTTTTCCAGCCGGAGGTGAACCAGACCACCGACGCCTACTCCGCCGCCCACGTCGCGGACCACGCCGGCGTGCTGTTCGCGCAGGAGGCGCAGCAGAGCTTCTCGCTGTACAAGTTGGTTGACGTGGAGAACCACGCCGACTTCGAGTCGTACACCACGGTGACGAAGGTGCGGCTCAGGTTCCGCGACGAGCGCGTCGCCGCCGGCCGGTCGGGGTTCTGGGCCCGGTCGCTGAGCAACTCGCAGGAGTGCGCCGGGGACGTGGACGTCGAGTACGGGGAAACCGTCCGGGAGTCGTGGGACGCGCGCCAGACGTACAGGTACGAGGCCTCCGACGGGTGCTACTTCCGGAACGTGACCAGCCATGGCTACGACGTCGTGTCCGACCACTCCGGCGAGGCCTGCGTGAAGGGATCGCCCGCCGCCGCCGGCGGCGTTGCGGAGCGGGCGGTGGCTGCAGGAGCGCCGCAGCGGAGCTCCTCCTAGGACTGGAGCTGACGGTCCAGAGAGGCAGAGATGGTTCTCCTTTTGATTGTTTTGACTGAATCACTGAAAGAGCGAGCAACGGACCGTACATGTGTGTGTATTTGTTTACCCTTGTCGCAAAGTGATGAAAAAAAAAGAAAATGATGAACAAAAAGACAATCATAAAATGTATACATTGGAATAAGAGATACGGCCTATTTGCAATGTCCTAGTATCCTACTCCCTCCGTCCCAAATTATAAGTCATTTCAAAAATCTTAGAGAGTCAAAGTTTTTCAACTTTGACCAAAATTCTAGAGAGAAACACAAAGATTTATAAAATCAAATATGTATATTATGAAAATATAACTAATGAAGAATCTAAATGTATTTAGTTGGTATCATAAATATTATTATCTTATTATATAAATTTGGTTAAAGTTGAAAAACTTTAATTTTCCAATATTCTTGGAATGCCTTGTAATCTGGGATGGAGGGAGTACTATATATCCAAGCTGAAGTCGCGCACTTTTTTTTCCCCTCAAGGGCATCTGATGATCTCGTACAGTGCGTTACTATAGATACACATGATCGAAGATGCGTGCATAACATCATGAAGATGCATGCACAACATAAGGGTATTGTCTTTCTCCTATTGTGTACGTATTTCTACATCGTATCCAATGGGACACAACAGGAGAGCTGAGCACATGACTTTAAAAGCAAATATAATAAAGGAGTGTGAATAAGAGTGTGTTTTGGTTGAGCTATGGTTTCTGGAAAAAAAAAATTGTGAGCTCTAAACTATGGAAAAACTGTTGTAGTTTATGGGCAGACTACCAAAGCTAAGTCATTTGGTTGAAGAGCTATGACCTTATTTGACACAAAACTGCTCCAAACAACTTTAAAAGCCGGTGAAGAAGCCCTACCAAACGGGGCCTTAATGGTGTAGTTAGCCAGAGCTAAATCGTGGAGCAAGAGATGATCGAGGACGCTTGACCTAGCTAGATGATCGAGAACAAAAGTGAAACTGAACCCTCTTATCTATTTCAACAATCTTGTTTGGAAGAACAAAATGCCGTTTTAATAAGACACATTTTAATTCGCTACACTTTGTTGTCTGTGATTCGTCCGTTCCATTCTACTGGCCCCGCTCCAACTCCAATGAACCCGCGTGATGCAATGCTCATCCACGTACGTACTACTCTTGATGTCCAAATTAGGAGAACGCAGCAATGGAAGAAGAGCCAACTAAGGATGGTAACGGGTCAGGTTTAGATCAGGTGGAGTCTCCGTGCACCCGAACCCGCCCCAAAAATCGATTTGGGTGAAAATCCATCACCATAACCAAACCCGCGGACACCCAAAACCTGATTGGATATCCAAAACCCATTTTGTGCTGCACTATAATAAGAGCAATAAGTACTTTCTGTAAATATACATATACAATAAATAATAAATAATTTCATAAGTCAACTCAGAATAAATTTAATAATCTAAGTAATAATTTATTATTAAAATATTATAAAACATGAGTTCTCATTTTGGATATCCGTTGAGTATCCACGAGTGAAAAACCAAACCTCAAATCGAACCTGATAGGTTTCGGAGCCCCAAATACAAAAACTGTGGGTGAAAAACCGTCCTCGAACCTGAACACGCGGATATCCGATCCGAAAACGATCCATTGCCATCCCTAGAGCCAACAGCCAAGATGATGGGATGGAGCCTCACGGTCAGGGCCCCCTCATCCCTGTATATATCCACAACACAACACACACATCATCCCCCTTGGGCCCTTGGCCTAGGCCACAAAGCCCAGAGAGCGAGGACCACGGTCCCACCTGTCACGCAGCCAAAACAAAACAGTAGTACGTGGGTGTGGTCTGTGGAGGGACCCTCGCATGACCCGGCCTGTCGGTTTCCGTTAGGCGAGCCGTCGTGGTCGAGGTCGAGCGGAGGCGGAGGCCTCTATTTTTTTTATTTTTATTTTGCATGCATGGCGATGGCATGGCGCGCATGGGGTCCGCTCCGCTCGATCGGCAGGCCGCCACCGGGCGGGCCGCCGCCGCCGCGCTCGAGGCCTCGATCGGGGGCTCCTGACCACATCTGATCGCCCAACGGGACGCACGGCGCGTCGCGTCGCTGCACACGCTGCGGTAGGTGCGCAGCCGCCGTCGGGGCCCGGAATGCCCGATCCGTCGACGCGTCTGCCGTCCGTCTGCGCGCGACGACGACGACGACGACGACAACGGCGCGCGCGCGCGACCTGGGGATCACGGCGGACCAAGAGCTTGGCTGGGCCTCGTCGTCGTCGGGCCAAGCGCTTGCGTGGCTGCCCCGGCCAGCTAGGCCAGCTAACAACAAGCTCGATCGGGACCGATCCATCCATCGGATCGGAGGGATTATGTTATTCATATTCAGTAAAGTAGCCAGCTGAGAGAGCAGCAGGCAGGAGATGAGAACGAAAAACGAAGCCTGGATCTGTTCCAGTTCCAGCCTAGCCTTTTTGGACGCGACGCGAGTGGTCGTGGTCTCGTGGTCGCCACTGCGCCAGCGGATCCCATGGATTCTGCCCTGCCGGAGCCACCACGCCTGCTTCTTCGTGATTCTGCGAGTGAGTGGGAAATGATCTGCCGCAGCCAAGCCACGCACTGATGACTGAGATAATGCAAGTTTGTTTGCGTGCCTGCTTGCGTATCTAACTAACTACCCCACTCGAGTGGTGGTTGCACTAGCCGCAGCGTCGTTCAAGCGTGCATGTGCATGCCACGTGCATGTACGTGACCATATAGCTAGCTAGCTCTCGTACGATGTATTATTTCTCCGTTGTTCACACGCACGGCACCGTGGCACCCCGCTTAGCGGCTTATAGGGCTTGTTAATTTGGCTGCACACAAATACTTCCTCCATCCCAAATTATAAGGCATTCCAAGAATCTTGGAGAGTCAAAGTTTTTCAACTAAAAATCCACGTGATTTAAGAGATATTGAGGTGTAATTTAGTAAAAATTCTCCTTCAGGTCTTGTTTGGTTGCACCTAAATACACCTCAATCCACATGAGTTGAAGCGGATTGGAGGGAAATTTGAACTAAATTACACTTCAATCCAACTCAAACCACGTGGATTGAGGTGTATTTGTGTGCAGCCAAACAAAGCCTCAATCCACTCTAACCCATGTGGATTGAGGTGTATTTAGGTGCAGCCAAGGCCTTAACTTCTGCAGCCGTCCTTGTCAAAAAAAAAAAACTTCTGTAGCCGCATGATCAAGTAGTACCTACCCTCTCGATACATTAGTTGACTTCTTTTTTTTTTTTCTTTGATGACAAGTTGGATGGCCAATAATGATCAAGTTTATCTTTGACATTACCTTTACTAGCTGCTTGTTGGGGCGGCGCCCAGACCGCAGGCGCCTCCGACCCGCATTTTACCGAAAGATGATGGTGCTTTCGTGCGGAAGGGAGCATTCGCGCGGAAGCATGCGTTTCGGCTTGCGGACCAAGGGAAGGCAGAGTTTTCGTGCGAAAGGAAGCATTCGCGCGGAAGCAGGCATTCGCCTCCGGTCCGCATGACCGGAGTAGGAAGGCGGAGCTTTCGTGCGAAAGGGAGCATTCGCGCGGAAGCACGCGTTTCGGCTTGCGGACCAAGGGAAGGCGGAGCTTTCGTGCGAAAGGATGCATGACCGGAGTAGGAAGGCGGAGCTTTCGTGCGAAAGGGAGAATTCGCGCGGAAGCACGCGTTTCGGCTTGCGGACCAAGGGAAGGCGGAGCTTTCGTGCGAAAGGAAGCACTCGCGCGGAAGCAGGCGTCCGTCTCCGGTCCGCATGGCCGGAGTTGGATGGGGTTTTCGTGCGAAAGGAAGCATTCGCGCGAAAGGAGCCCAGCGTTTCCGGCGAGAGCTTTCGTCATTCATGACTGGTTTTTCTTAGGTTTTCGCAGGGTGACGGAAGCCTAGGTCAAAGGGAGCGGGCCCACCGGCCAGGAAAAGGAGCCGGGGTACGCTGGGCCCACCAAAGGGCGAAGTTACGACGATGCCCCTCGCGCCGGAAAGGGCGGCGTACAACAATGGAGTAGTTGAGCAGGGCATCATTGTAATTGTAGCAGAGTGGTTGGAAGGGCATTCTTGTACTTTCAAATTGATCTGGATTAATATAAAAAGCTCCCAACCTCCCAAGGGAGGGAGGGAGGAGAACACTGTTCACTTCATCTGTTTTCCCGTTTTACCGTCCGGTTTCCGCTTTCGCTTTGGGTTTTCGTTCGTGCGACAACCCGCTGTTTCGGGATCTCGATCCCCGAAACAACATTGGCGCCCACCGTGGTTGTCGCCCGAGCTTACCATGCCACCAAGGAAAGCGCCGAAAGCGGTCGACAATCTGGAGGCTATCGCCGCGAGGAAGGATGCTTTCGGCACCATCGCGGCTTCGGTCCCAGCTAGCCAGGTTCCACCAAACACAATTGCAGAGCCGCCACCTTTCGGCGGCGCCCTATCGATAGAAGCGCAGCCGCTGCCGGGAGCGTCGACGAGCCAGAATGTACAACCCCAGGATCAGCGTACTTTCGGCAGAGAGGGAACACCGGAAGGGCTTGTCGAGGACGAATTCGGCGAAGAGGATGATGATGCTGACGAAATCACAAGGCACGCCCAAGCAATCAAGACGTTGGCACAGCAGCAAGATGAAATCGAGAGGCTGTTGTTGCAAAGAGACCAGCTGCAGCAGCAGTTGGCGGCGAAAGCAAGAGAAGACGAGACTCGCAACGCCATTCGGCGAGCTGAGGCGCACAGGAGGCAACTCGAGAAGGAAATTCAGGAACTGCGAAGAGCCGGGGCGGACCCCAACCCGACAGCACAAGAAGATGTATTCATACCAAGGCGAGAGCAACCACCGGCTTTCGGCAACGCCATCGACGAAACCTCTCCACTCTCGAGGGAGTTGCAGGCTCATCCGTGGCCACTCAATTACAAGCCTCGTATTCCGACCTTCGACGGTAAAGCGAACCCGCGCAAGTTCTTGGCAAGCTATGAGACAGCTGTCTTTTCGGCAGGCGGGGACAATCAGGCTCTAGCAAAATCTCTCATCTTGGCGGTCGAAGACGTGGCCCACGATTGGTACACCACTCTCAAGCCACTGTCCATCTATTCATGGGCACAGCTGAAAGCCGAGCTGCTGGCCACCTTCCAAGGATTCCGACCGGATGTCAAGACCACGCGGGACCTCATGAATTGCACCCAGCAAGACGACGAGCCACTTTCGGAGTACCTCAAACGTTTCATCCAGCTGAAAGCTCAAGCTCCGAATGTGCCGGAAGCCGCGGTGATAGCAGCAGCCATCGAAGGCTTGGGGACTGGTCAATGCGCCGCTCATCTGTCCAGGGAGCCGCCGAAAGATGTCAAGGAACTGTTTGACGTGATGAATGCGTACGCGAGGTCGGACGATGACTTCCGGCGACGCAAGGCCGCCCGCCAGATGCAGAGGCAGGCGACGAAAGCAAGTCGCCCGCCGCCTGTGCCGAATCAAAGGATTGTTAGGCCATTTCGTTCAATCAACAATTTGCAAGAAGAACCGGCGCAATCAGCAGCAGGCACAGAGAGGCCCGACATGCCCGACTTTCATCCCCAAAGAGGATTCGATCAGCCGTTCCGCGGAGGGCGCGGCGGAAGGACAGGACGCGGCGGCCGAGACGGTAGAGGCCGCGGAAGAGGGCCCAGGCCACCATATTGCGTCATTTGTGACGGCAATTTCGGCCATACCACTCGGGATTGCAAATACAGCAAAATGGCGAAAGAGCTGAAAGATAAGGATCAAACGTCAGCCTCCGCCGAAGCTCCAAGCATGTTTTCCACAATTCGCAAGACCCGTCAGCTGCGGCGGCAGCATGCAGCAATCACGCGAGCACACCTATGCATCCCCCGCAGTACATGCATCCCCAGAATTTGCATTGGTACAATCCGGCGTATCAGGGCTATCACCTTCGGTCTTTGCGCCGCATTTCGGTGGCGGTTTCGTCACCTATGCACTATCAGCGTCAGCCAGCGCTGCCGCCAGCGCTTCCGGCTCAGACCCAACCTCAGGGGCAGCAAGCACAGCCAGGTTTCCAGCAGGTGCAGGAGGTGGAAAATGAAACTAGCGCAATCAACAACATCCTTCCGTCAAGAGGGCACATTTTCGCCATCACGGGCGGATCTAACCTAGAGCACGAAAGCAAGAGAGCTAGAAGGGACTACCACCGAAGAGTCCAGACAGTATCACCAAGGCTTCCACTAAACAGGCCAGCTTGGTCCGCTAGCGCCGATATGCTTCGACGAGTCCGACTTCAAAGTCCGCGACTACCCGCATTGCGACGCTTTCGTCGCCACAGCCAACGTGGCCGGTTTCACTTTGCACACATTCTGATCGATACCGGAAGCTCAGCAGACATTTTGTTCGTAAAGCTTTCGACGCAATGGGATTTCGACAGACGCGTTTGGACCCCGCCGGTATTCACTGTACGGGTTCGGAGAAGAAAGATCGATGCTATCGGCAAAAAAGCAATCCCTGTATCCTTCGCCGAAGGGGAAAACGTCCGCACCGAGAACTAACTTCGACATAGTAACATGGACTACCCGACCGCCATTTTTCGGCAAGGTTTCACCAACATGTTCAACGTTGTCATCAAGCAACGACCTATGCTGAAGATGCCATCCCCTTTCGGCATCATCGCGTACATGGAGTATCAGCACAGCTTCCAGAAGGATTGAGGGAAAACCAACCCCAGGCTATAGGCCTCATTCAATGCGTGGCAATCAAAGACGAAATGCAACCACCACCGAAGAGCACGCTATCGTCAGCACGTCGAATACAAGGTTGGGTCAAGCTGAAGAAACGATAATAATCCCTCCCGCTCGCGACCTCCATGCCCGAAAGAGCCGTGCAATAATTGGGTCAAGCCATGCCGGAAGAAGAAAGGAACGCTTTAAAACATCCTTCCTGCGAGCAATGGACGACATTTTCGCGTTGGTCAGCAAGCGACTTTCAATGGCGTTAGCAGATATCTCTCGCCAGCCAGTTTGAACATCGCAAGCGGCGCTAAGCCCAGAAATCAAAAACTGAGAAAAATGTCAAACGAAAGGGCAGACGCGGCGAAAGCGAAGTACAGATTACTCGACGCGGGAGTAATCTACCGTCTCCAGTATCCCGAATTGGCTGGCGAATGTCGTCCTTGGTGAAAAAGAAAATGGAAAATGGGAATGTGCTCGATTTCACCGACCTAACAATGCCTGGCCCGAAAAGATCCGTATCCTTGCCTCGTATCTACAGCTGGTCCGACATTAGCATCTGGTTGTGAACTAATGAGCTTGCTAGTTGTTTTTCAGCTATCACCAGATTTGCTTCCATCCCGACGATGAGGAGGAAAACCACAGTTTCATCCCCCTACAGGCACATACTGCTAAATATATAACCGTGCGAATGCCTGTAAGGGCTTGCGGAATGCAGGCCCTACTTTCTCGCGAATGACCCGACAAAGTGTTCGAAAGCCAGAAAGCCAAAAGAAAAACTTATTGGCGTCGTTACGATATAGTGGTCAAGAGCGATAGACCAGGAGACTCAGGCAGATTTGCTCTAACTTTTCGGCAATCTTCCCGGAAGAGCGGTTTAAAGTTAAACCCCGACAAGTGTAGTTTCGGCATCAGAAGGCAAGCTCCTCGTTGCCTGGTATCGCAAGAGAATGAAGCTAATCCCCGACAAGATTAGCGCAATTATCAACATGCAAAAAGCCGCCGTCAACCGGAAGCAAGTGCAAAGTTGACATTGGAAATCCTGGCTTCCTCTGAACAGATTCATCGCAGGTCCGCCGAAAGATGGGCGCCTTTCTTCCGAACTCTGCGCAGCTCGACCCTTTCGATTGGGGGAAGACAGCGCCAATCCTTTTCAGCATCTAAAGGATTTTGACCAAGCTAACTAACCACGCTTTCCAGCCGTCTCCGGAAGCAACGCTTTTGTTGTACCTCGCAGCGTCTCAACTCCACTGTAAGCTCGGTCTTGTTTGAAGAAAAGGAGGCACGAAAACAAGATGACGCAGTTCCCAATCTATTTTGTTTTCCCGAGGCCCTTTCGGGCGCAAAGCTGAACTACTCGGAGCTAGAGAAGTTCCTATACCAGTGCTAAATGGCCTCCCGAAAGCGAAACATTACGTTCAGTCCTTCACCAACAATCATAGTCCTATCGGCTCAGCCGTTAGAAGCCCTGTTCGCAACAATGAAGCTTCGGCCGAATTGGCAAATGGGCAAGCATAGCTAAAACGAATATGTGATAGATTTCCAACATCGATCCGCATCAAGTAGTCGCAGGCATTGGCGGACTTCATAGCAGCTTGACCTCCTGCTGCTTGCGACACCATACTCGATTCGATGCCCTCTGGACTGTGAATTGCGACGCGCTGGGGCATGACCTGGAGGCCGGAATCTCAGCATCCTTAAACCTCCAAGAGTTACCAAACGGTCCCAATTGCCGCTAGGCTGCGTCCTCACAACCAACAACACCGTCATAATATGAAAGCCGTATTGCTGGGTTTGCGAAAGCTTCGACGCATCGGAGCACAGAAGGATCATCTTCCATTTCGAGATTCCCAGGTGTTTGTCCGGTCATTGCCGAAAAGGACTTCACTGCAAGAGAGTCAAGCTAGCCAAGTATCTGCGGCAATCAGAAGAATGGAGAAATATTTCACTTATTTCACTGGTTTCAACCCCGCGACACATTCAAGGGCCGAAAACGCAAGGCCGACGAGCTGGCCAAAGCCGCAGCACAAAACTACCGCGGCCATCAGAATGTGTTTTC
Source organism: Coix lacryma-jobi var. lacryma-jobi (assembly GCA_009763385.1). Lineage (NCBI taxonomy): Eukaryota > Viridiplantae > Streptophyta > Magnoliopsida > Poales > Poaceae > Coix > Coix lacryma-jobi. The sequence goes on along the minus strand of CM019827.1, from coordinate 125,266,167 downwards.
CTGCCGCAAACTCGCTCGGATGGCCGTTTTTCCCACTGATTCACGAAAAAACTCGCAGTTCAATTTTTCGCAACGGACGCACCCAATCATCTCCGTTTGACCCAAGAACTCATGTTTGGTGTTTTTGGCACTTTCATTTCGACGGAATGGTGCGGCAAAACTCGCTCGGGATGGCCGTTTTTCCCACTGATTCACGAAAAAAACTGCAGTTGATTTTTTCGCAACAGACGCACCCAATCATCTCCGTTTGACCCAAAACTCATGTTTGGGGGTTTTTGGCACTTTCATTTATGAAGGAACGGTGCCGCAAAACTCGCTGGAGATGACCGTTTTCCCACTGATTCCCTAAAAAAACTCCACTTGAATTTTTCGCAACGAACGCACCCAATCATTCCGTTGACGCAAAACTTGTTTGGTGGGTTTTTGGCACTTTCATTTCCGACGGAACGAGAGGCAAAACTCGCTCGGGATGGCCGTTTTTTCCCACTGTTTCACGAAAAAAACTCGCAGTTGAATTTATCGCAACGGACGCACCCAATCATCTCGTTTGACCCAAGACTCATGTTTGGTGGTTTTTGACACTTTCATTTCGATGGAACGGTGCCGCAAAAGTCGCTCGGGATGGCCGTTTTTCCCACTATTCACCAAAAAAACTTGCAGTTGATTTTTTCGCAACGGACGCACCCAATCATCCTGTTTGACCCAAAACTCATGTTGGTTAGTTTTTGGCACTTTCATTTCTGACGGAACGGTGCCGCAAAACAGCAAGGGATGACCGTTTTTCCCACTGATTCCCAAAAAAACTCCGCAGTTGAATTTTTCGCAACAGACACACCCAATCATCTCCATTTGATCCAAAACTCATGTTTGGTTGTATTTTTGGCACATTCATTTCCGACGGAACGGTGCCGCAAAACTCGCTCGAGATCGCCGTTTTTCCCACTGATTCACGAAAAAACTCGCAGTTGAATTTTTCGCAACGAACGCACCCAATCATCTTCGTTGACCCAAAACTCATGTTTGGTTGGTTTTTGGCACTTTCATTTCGACGGAACGAGGTGCCGCAAAACTCGCTCGGGATGGCCGTTTTTCCCACTGATTCACGAAAAAAACTCGCAAGTTGAATTTTTTGCAACGACGCACCCATCATCTCCGTTTGACCCAAAACTCATGTTTGGTGGTTTTTGGCACTTTCATTTCTGACGGAACGGTGCCGCAAAACTCGCTCGAGATGCCGTTTTTCCCACTGATTCCCTAAAAAAACTCGCAGCTGAATTTTTCGCAACGGACGCACCCAATCATCTCCGTTTGACCCAACAACTCAGTTTGGTTGGTTTTTGGCACTTTCATTTCCGACGGAACGGTGCCGCAAAACTCGCTCGGGATGACCGGTTTCCCCACTGATTCACAAAAAACTCGCAGTTGATTTTTTCGCAACGGACGCACCCAATCATCTCTGTTTGACCCAAAACTCATGTTTGGTTGGTTTTTGGCTTATCATTTCCTGATGGAACGGTGCCGCAAAACTCGCTCGGGATGGCCGTTTTTCCCACTGATTCACGAAAAAAACTCGCAGTTGATTTTTCGCAACGGACGCACCCAATCATCTCCGTTTGACCCAAAACTCATGTTTGGTTGGTTTTGACACTTTCATTTCCGACGGAACGGTTCCGCAAAACTCGCTCGGGATGGCCGTTTTCCCACTGATTCACGAAAAAACTCGCAGTTGAATTTTTCGCAATCGACGCACCCAATCATCTACGTTTGAACCCAAAACTCATGTTTGGTTGTTTTTTGACACTTTCATTTCCGACGGAACGGTGCCGCAAAACTCGCTCGGGATGGCCGTTTTCCCACTGATTCACAAAAAAAACTCGCAGTTGAATTTTTCGCAACGGACGCACCCAATCATCTCTGTTTGACACAAAACTAATGTTTTGTTGGTTTTTGGCACTTTCATTTCCGACGGAACGGTTGCCGCAAAACTCGCTCGGGAGCACCGTTTTTCCCACTGATTCCAAAAAAAACACCTAGTTGAATTTTTCGCAACGGACGAACTCAATCATCTCCGTTTGACCCAAAACTCATGTTTGGTGGGTTTTTGACACTTTCATTTCCGACGGAACGGTGCCGCAAAACTCGCTCGGGATAGCCGTTTTCCCACTGATTCACGAAAAAAACTCGCAGTTGATTTTTTGCAATGGGCGCACCCAATCATCTCCGTTTGACCCAAAACTCTTGTTTGGTTGGTTTTTGGCACTTTCATTTCCGACGGAACGGTGCTGCAAAACTCGCTCGGGATGGCCGTTTTTCCCACTGATTCACCAAAAAAACTCGCAGTTGATTTTTCGCAATGGATGCACCAATCATCTCTGTTTGACCCAAAACTCATGTTTGGTTGGTTTTGGCACTTTCATTTCCGATGGACGGTGCCGCAAACTCGCTCGGGATGGCCGTTTTTCCCACTGATTCCCAAAAAACCCTAGTTGAATTTTTCGCAAGGGACGCACCCAATCATCTCCGTTTGACCCAAAACTCATGTTTGGTGGTTTTTGGCACTTTCATTTCTGACGGAACGGTGCCGCAAAACTCGCTCGGGATGCCGTTTTCCCACTGATTCCCAAAAAACACCTAGTTGAATTTTTCGCAATGGACGCACCAATCATCTCCGTTTGACCCAAAACTCATGTTTGGTGTTTTGGCACTTTCATTTCCGACGGAACGGTGCCGCAAAACTCGCTCGAGATGGCCGTTTTCCCACTGATTCACCAAAAAACTCGCAATTGATTTTTTCGCAACGGACACCCAATCATCTCTGTTTCCCCAAAACTCATGTTTGGTTGGTTTTTGGCACTTTCATTTCCGACGAACGGTGCGCAAAACTCGCTCGGGATGACCGTTTTTCCCACTGATTCCAAAAAAACTCCTAGTTGAATTTTTCGCAACGGAGGCACCCAATCATCTCCGTTTGACCCAAAACTCATGTTTGGTGGGTTTTTGGCACTTTCATTTCGACGGAACGGTGCCGCAAACTCGCTCGGGATGGCCGTTTTTCCCACTGATTCACAAAAAACTCGAGTTCAATTTTTCGCAACGGACGCACCCATCATCTCCGGTTGACCCAAAACTCATGTTTGGTTGGTTTTGGCACTTTTATTTCGACGGAACGGTGCTGGGCAAAACTCGCTCGGGATGGCCGTTTTCCACTGATTCCCTAAAAAAACTCGCAGTTGAATTTTTCGCAACAGACGCACCCAAATCATCTCTCTTTGACCCAAAACTCATGTTTGGTGGGTTTTTGGCACTTTCATTCCGACGGAAGCGGTGCCGCAAAACTCGCTCGGGATGGCCGTTTTTCCCACTGATTCCGCAAAAAATCTTGAGTTGAATTTTCGCAATGGACGCACCCAATCATCTCCGTTTGACCCAAAACTCATGTTGGTTGGTTTTTGCACTTTCATTTCCGACGGAACGGTGCCGCAAACTCGCTCGGGTGGCCGTTTTCCCACTGATTCACCAAAAAACTCGCAGTTGATTTTTTTCGCAACGGACGCACCCAATCATCTCCGTTGACCCAAAACTCATGTTTGGTGGTTTTTTGGCACTTTCATTCGACGGAACGGTGCTGCAAAACTCGCTCGGGATGGCCGTTTTTCCCACTGATTCATCAAAAAACTCGTAGTTGATTTTTTCGCAACGGACGCACCCAATCATCTCCGTTTGACCCAAAACTCATGTTTGGTGGGTTTTTGGCACTTTCATTTCTTCGGAACGGTGCCTCAAATCCGCTCGGGATGGCCATTTTCTCACTGATTCCCTAAAAAAAACTCGCAGTTGAATTTTTCGCAACAGACGCACCAATCATCTCCGTTTGACCCAAAACTATGTTTGGTGTATTTTTGGCACTTTCATTTCGACAGAACGGTGCCGCAAAACTCGCTCGGATGGCCGTTTTTCCCACTGATTCACCAAAAAGCTCACAGTTGATTTTTCGCAACAGACGCACCCAATCATCTCCGTTTGACCCAAAACTCATGTTTGGTGGTTTTTGGCACTTCATTTCTGAGGAACGGTGCCGCAAAACTCGCTCGGGATGACCGTTTTTCCCACTGATTCCCAAAAAACTCCTAGTTGAATTTTTCGCAAGGACGCACCCAATCATCTTCCGTTTGACCCAAAACTCATGTGGTGGGTTTTTTGGCACTTTCATTTCTGACGGAACGGTGAATCAAAACTCGCTCGGGATGGCCGTTTTTCTCACTGATTCCCTATAAAAACTCGCAGTTGAATTTTCGCAACGGACGCACCCAATCATCTCCGTTTGACCAAAACTTATGTTTTTGGTGTATTTTTGGCACTTTCATTTTCGACGGAACGGTGCCGCCAAAACTCGCTCGGGATGGTCGTTTTTCCCACTGATTCACGAAAAAACTCGCAGTTGATTTTTTCGCAACGGACCACCCAATCATCTCCGTTTGACCCAAAACTCATGTTTGGTTGGTTTTTGGCACTTTCATTTCCGACGGAACGGTGCTGCAAAAACTCGCTCGGGATGGCCGTTTTTCCCACTGATTCCCTAAAAAAACTCGCAGTTGAATTTTTCGCAACGGACGCACCCAATCATCTCTCGTTGACCCAAAACTCATGTTTGGGTGGTTTTTGACACTTTCATTTCCGACGGAACGGTGCCGCAAAACTCGCTCGGGGATGGCCGTTTTCCCACTGATTCCCGAAAAAGCTTGGCAGTTGAATTTATCGCAATGGACGCAACCAATCATCTACGTTTGACCCAAAACTCATGTTTGGTTGGTTTTTGCCACTTTCATTTCCGACGGAACGGTGCCGCAAAACTCGCTCGGGATGGCCGTTTTCCCCACTGATTCACGAAAAAACTCAGCAGTTGAATTTTTCGCAACGGACGCACCCAATCATCTCTGTTTGACCCAAAACTCATGTTTGGTTGGTTTTTGACACTTTCATTTCCGACCAACGGTGCTGCAAAACTCGCTCGGATGGCCTGTTTTCCCACTGATTCACGAAAAAACTCGTACTTGATATTTTCGCAACGCACGCACCCAATCATCTCCGTTTGACCCAAAACTCATGTTTGGTGGGTTTTTGGCACTTTCATTTTCGAGGGAACGGTGCCGCAAAACTCGCTCGGGATGGCTGTTTTTCCCACTGATTCACGAAAAAAACTCGCTAGTTGAATTTTTCGCAACGGACGCACCCAATCATCTCCGTTTGACCCAAAACTCATGTTTGGTGGTTTTGGCACTTTCATTTCCGATGGAAGCGGTGCCGCAAAACTCGCTCTGGATTGCCAATTTTCCCACTGATTCACGAAAAAATCGTAGTTGATTTTTTCGCAAATGGACGCACCCAATCATCTCCGTTGACACAAAACTCAGTTTGGTTGGTTTTGACACTTTCATTTCCGACGGAACGGAGCCTCAAAACTCGCTCGGGATGGCCGTTTATCCCACTGATTCACCAAAAAACCCGCAGTTGAATTTTTCGCGACGGACGCAACCAATCATCTCCGTTTGACCCAAAACTCATGTTTGGTGGCTTTTTGGCACTTTCATTTCTGACGGAACGGTGCCGCAAAACTCGCTCGGGATGACCGTTTTTTCCCACTGATTCCCTAAAAAAAACTTGCGTTGAATTTTTCGCAACGGACGCACCCAATCATCTCCGTTTGACCCAAAACTCATGTTTGGTGGGTTTTTTGGCACTTTCATTTCCGACGGAACGGTTGCTGCAAAACTCGCTCGGGATGGCCGTTTTCCCACTGATTCATCAAAAAACTCGTAGTGATTTTTTCGCAACGGACGCACCCAATCATCTCCGTTTGACCCAAAACTCATGTTTGGTGGGTTTTTGGCACTTTCATTCTTTCGGAACGGTTGCCTCAAATCTCGCTCGGGATGGCCGTTTTTTCTCACTGATTCCCTAAAAAAACTCGCAGTTGAATTTTCGCAACGGACGCAACCCAATCATCTCCGTTGACCCAAAACTTATGTTTGGTGTATTTTTGGCACTTTCATTTGCGACGGAACGGTGCCGCAAAACTCGCTCGGATGGCCGTTTTTCCCACTGATTCACGAAAAAACTCGCAGTTGAATTTTTCATAACGGACCACCCAATCATCTCCGTTTGAACCAAACTCATGTTTGGTTGGTTTTTGGACACTTCATTTCCGACGGAACGGTGCCGCAAAACTCGCTCGGGATGGCCGTTTTTCCCACTGATTCAACAAAAAACTCGCCAGTTGATTTTTTCGCAACGACGCACCCAATCATCTCTGTTTGACACAAAACTAATGTTGGTTGGTTTTGGCACTTTCATTTCCGACGGAACGGTGCCGCAAAAACTCGCTCGGGATGACCGTTTTTCCCACTGATTCCAAAAAAAAACTCCTAGTTGATTTTTCGCAACGGACGGACCCAATCATCTCCGTTTGACCCAAAACTCGCTCGGGATTGCCGATTTTCCCACTGATTCACGAAAAAAACCGCGGTTGATTTTTTTTGCAATGGGCGCACCCAATCATCTCCGTTTGACCCAAAACTCATGTTTGGTTGGTTTTTGGCACTTTCATTTCCGACGGAACGGTGCTGCAAAACTCGCTCGGGATGGCCGTTTTTCCCACTGATTCATCAAAAAACTCGTAGTTGATTTTTTTCGCAAACGGACGCACCCAATCATCTCCGTTTGACCCAAAACTCATGTTGGTGGGTTTTGGCACTTTCATTTCTGTCGGAACGGTGCCTCAAAATCCCTCGCTCGGGATGGCCCTTTTTTCTCACTGATTTCCTAAAAAAACTCGCATTTGGAATTTTTCGCAACAGACGCACCCAATCATCTCCGTTTGACCCAAAACTTATGTTTGGGGTTTTTTGGCACTTTCATTTTTCGACGAACGGTGCCGCAAACTCGCTCGGGATGGCCGTTTTCCCACTGATTCACCAAAAAGCTCCAGTTGATTTTTCGCAAGGACGCACCCAATCATCTCCGTTTGACCCAAAACTATGTTTGGTGCGTTTTTTGGCACTTTCATTTCTGATGGAACCGGTGCCGCAAAACTCGCTCGGGATGACCGTTTTTCCCACTGATTCCCAAAAAACTCCTAGTTGATTTTTTCGCAATGGACGCACCCAATCATCTCCGTTGACCCAAAACTCATGTTTGGTGGTTTTTGGCACTTCATTTCCTGACGGAACGGTGCCGCAAAACTCGCTCGGGATGACCGTTTTTCCCACTGATTCCCAAAAAAACTCGCTAGTTGAATTTTTCGCAACGGACGCACCCAATCATCTCCGTTTGACCCAAAACTCATGTTGGGGGTTTTTTGGCACTTTCATTTCGACGGAACGGTGCCGCAAAACTCGCTCGGGATGGCGTTTTTCCCACTGATTCACGAAAAAACTCGCAGTTGATTTTTTCGCAACGGACGCACCCAATCATCTCCGTTTGACCCAAAACTCATGTTTGGTGGTTTTTGGCACTTTCATTTCCGACGGAACGGTGCCGCAAAACTCGCTCGGGATGGCCGTTTTTCCCACTGATTCCCTAAAAAAAACTCGCGTTGAATTTTTTCGCAACGGACGCACCCAATCATCTCCGTTTGACCCAAAACTCATGTTGGTGGGTTTTGGCACTTTCATTTCCGACGGAACGGTGCCGCAAAACTCGCTCGGGATAGCCGTTTTTCCCACTGATTCACGAAAAAACTCGCAGTTGAATTTTTTTCGCAATGGACGCACCCAATCATCTCGTTTGACCCAAAACTCTTGTTTGGTTGGTTTTTGGCACTTTCATTTCCTGACGGAACGGTGCCTGCAAAACTCGCTCGGGATGGCCGTTTTTCCCACTGATTCACCAAAAAAACTCGCAGTTGATTTTTTCGCAATGGACTGCACCCGAATCATCTCCGTTTGACCCAAAACTCATGTTTGGTTGGTTTTGGGCACTTTCATTTCCGATGGACGGTGCCGCAAAACTCGCTCGGGAATGGCCGTTTTTCCCACTAATTCCCAAAAAACTCCTAGTTGAATTTTTCGCAAGGGACGCACCCAATCATCTCCGTTTGACCCAAAACTCATGTTTGGTGGGTTTTTGGCACTTTCATTTCTGACGGAACGGTGCCGCAAAACTCGCTCGGGATGACCGTTTTTCCCACTAATTCCCAAAAAACACCTAGTTGAATTTTTCGCAATGGACGCACCCAATCATCTCCGTTTGACCCAAAACTCATGTTTGGTGTATTTTTGGCACTTTCATTTCCGACGGAACGGTGCCGCAAAACTCGCTCGAGATGGCCGTTTTTCCCCACTGATTCACCAAAAAAACTCGCAAGTTGATTTTTTCGCAACGGACACACCCAATCATCTCTGTTTCCCCCAAACTCATGTTGGTTGGTTTTTGGCACTTTCATTTCCGACGAACGGTGCCGCAAAACTCGCTCGGGATGGACCGTTTTTCCCACTGATTCCAAAAAAAACTCCTAGTTGAATTTTTCGCAACGGAGGCACCCAATCATCTCCGTTTGACCCAAAACTCATGTTTGGTGGGTTTTTGGCACTTTCATTTCCGACGGAACGGTGCCGCATAAACTCGCTCGGGATGGCCGTTTTTCCCACTGATTCACGAAAAAACTCGCAGTTCAATTTTTCGCAACGGACGCACCCAATCATCTCCGTTTGACCCAGAACTCATGTTTGGTGTATTTTTGGCACTTTCATTTCCGACGGAATGGTGCGCAAAACTCGCTCGGGATGGCCGTTTTCCCACTGATTCACAAAAAACTTGCAATTGATTTTTTCGCAACAGACGCACCCAATCATCTCCGTTTGACCCAAAACTCATGTTTGGGGGTTTTTTGGCACTTTCATTTTGAAGGAACGGTGCCGCAAAACTCGCTGGAGATGCCGTTTTCCCACAGATTCCCTAAAAAACTCCCACTTGAATTTTTCGCAACGAACGCACCCAATCATTCCGTTTGACCCAAAACTCTTGTTTGGTGGGTTTTTGGCATTTCATTTCCGACGGAACGGGAGGCAAAACTCGCTCGGGATGGCCGTTTTTCCCACTGTTTCACGAAAAAAACTCGCAGTTGAATTTTCGCAATGGACGCACCCAATCATCTCCGTTTGACCCAAACTCATGTTTGGTTGGTTTTTGACACTTTCATTTCGATGGAACGGTGCCGCAAAACTCGCTCGGGATGGCCGTTTTTCCCACTGATTCACGAAAAAACTCGCAGTTGAATTTTTTCGCAACGGACGCACCCAATCATCTCTCTTTGACCCAAAACTCATGTTTGGTGGGTTTTTGGCACTTTCATTTCCGACGGAACGGTGCCGCAAAACTCGCTTAGGATGGCCGTTTTTCCCACTGATTCCCAAAAAACTCTGGAGTTGAATTTTTCGCAACATGACAGCACCCAATCATCTCCGTTTGACCCAAAACTCATGTTTGGTTGGTATTTTGGCACATTTCATTTCCGACGGAACGGTGCCGCAAAACTCGCTCGGGATGGCCGTTTTTCCCGACTGATTCACCAAAAAACTCGCAGTTGAATTTTTCGCAACGGACGCACCCAATCATCTCGTTTGACCCAAAACTCATGTTTGGTGGGTTTTTGGCACTTTCATTTTCGACGGAACGGTGCCGCAAAACTCGCTCGGGATGGCCGTTTTTCCCACTGATTCATCGAAAAAACTCGCAATTGAATTTTTTCGCAACAGACGCACCCAATCATCTCCGTTTGACCCAAAACTCATGTTTGGTGGGTTTTTGGCACTTTCATTTCTGACGGAACGGTGCCGCAAAACTCGCTCGAGATGACCGTTTTTCCCACTGATTCCCTAAAAAAACTCGCAGCTGAATTTTTCGCAACGGACGCACCCAATCATCTCCGTTTGACCCACAAACTCATGTTTGGTTGGTTTTTGGCACTTTCATTTTCCGACGGAACGGTGCCGCAAAACTCGCTCGGGATGACCGGTTTCCCCACTGATTCACGAAAAACTCGCAGTTGATTTTTTCGCAACGGACGCACCCAATCATCTCCTGTTTGACCCAAAAACTCATGTTTGGTTGGTTTTTGGCTACTTTCATTTCCGACTGGAACGGTGCCGCAAAACTCGCTCGGGATGGCCGTTTTTCCCACTGATTCACGAAAAACTCGCAGTTGAATTTTTCGCAACGGACGCACCCAATCATCTCCGTTTGACCCAAAACTCATGTTTGGTTGGTTTTTGACACTTTCATTTCCGACGGAACGGTTCCGCAAAAACTCGCTCGGATGGCCGTTTTCCCACTGATTCACGAAAAAAGCTCGCAGTTGAATTTATCGCAATGGACGCAACCAATCATCTCCGTTTGACCCAAAACTCATGTTTGGTTGGTTTTTGGCACTTTCATTTCCGACGGAACTGATGCGAACCCGCTAGGGTTTTTGCCCGATCTTTCGATGAGAAACGGGGATAACTCGATTGGTGGATGGAGATGACGTTCACGGCCCGACTACAGCCCTCAAGACCGCGCCTTAGCAACCGATACACCACGTCCAATAGCCGTCACGATCTTGTGGAGCGCGACAACCAGCCCCTAGGGCTCCCGTCCTGCAAGCAATCGAAGAACTAGCAAGAACGAGGAAACAAGCACTGAATTTGCAAGATGAAATTGAAGGTTTCAAACTGAATCTTAATCTACAATGGGGTTCCGAAGACAAGGAGACGGGCGGCTGATCCTGCACGCGCGCCTACAAGCAAGTAGCTAAGGCTAAACTTGATCTAAACAAAACCCAACCCGACCATGGCGGCTATAGAGGGATATAAGTAGATGGATTGACGACCAAAAGAGTGTTGGGGTCGTCCTCCAACCCTAGGACGCGTCCCTAATGGACCCAACTTGATACATGGGCCATAAGCCCAAAATGAGGTGACGCAGCACCCTGGACAGCAAGACCTGTCGACGGTAATTGGATCATTGCCGCTGCTACCGAACAGATATTGACGTGAGACTTGATTCATATGAAAGTAAACTTGATAAGCTTTCCAACAAGTCCTGAAGCGCCTGAATCCGAATCCGTATGCAACCGTGGTGGCGGTCACAAGTTGGTGCTTTGCTGCAGTCCGAATCCAGCTAGCGCGAGTCCTTCTCCCTTTCGGTCTTCTCCTTGGTTCCTAATCAAAACAAGAGTGCACGCGTTTCCATTGTCTAAACAAGATGGACAAGAGCTTATCATGGAACTCACTTGATGATTAAGTTGACGAGCACGAGCACGAGTAAGAGGACCAGCTATAGGTTGTGTCGGAGAGGATGTATCGCTGGTGTTGATGTCCTCATCATTCTCCCTTTCTTGCATTTGAGTCGTCCTCGACTCAAGCTCATCTTCCTCACCCAAATAAGGCTTCAAATCTGCAATGTTAAATGTGGGACTAACCCCAAAATCTGCAGGAAGATCAAGCTTATATGCATTCTCGTTAATTCGTTGCAGCACTTTAAAAGGACCATCAGCTCTAGGCATCAATTTGGATTTTCTCAGTTCTGGAAATCTATCTTTTCGCAAATGCAACCAGACCAAATCCCCAGGTTCCAGAATCAATTGCTTTCTACCTTTATCTCCAGCACATTTGTACTTAGCATTCATGCGCTCTATGTTTTCTTTAGTGGCTTCATGCAATTTTAACATCAATTCAGCACGTTGCTTAGCATCAAAATTCATTTTTTCAGAACTTGGCAAAGGCATTAAATCAATAGGAGCACGTGGCAAGAAGCCATAGACAATCTCGAAAGGACACATTTTTGTAGTAGAATGCAATGAACGATTATAAGCGAACTCAATATGAGGCAAACATTCTTCCCACATCTTAATATTCTTCTTTAAAACAGCCCTTAACATAGTGGATAAAGTTCTATTTACTACTTCAGTTTGACCATCAGTTTGGGGATGACAAGTGGTGGAAAATAAAAGCTTAGTCCCCAATTTAAACCACAAAGTCTTCCAAAAATGACTAAGAAATTTAGCATCACGATCAGAAACAATTGTGTTGGGCACACCATGTAAGCGAACAATTTCTCGAAAGAACAAATCAGCAATATTTGTAGCATCATCAGTTTTATGACATGGTATGAAATGTGCCATCTTAGAAAATCTATCAACAACCACAAACACACTATCACGTCCCCTCCTAGTCCTTGGTAATCCCAACACAAAATCCATAGATATATCCTCCCAAGGAGCATTAGGAACAGGAAGAGGTAGATACAAACCGTGGGGATTTAACCGTGACTTTGCCTTTTGACATGTTGTGCAACGAGCAACAAACCTCTCCACATCTCTCTTCATCCTTGGCCAAAAGAAATGACCAGCAAGTATGTCCTCGGTCTTCTTTGCTCCAAAATGTCCCATCAAGCCACCTCCATGTGCTTCCTGCAACAACAACAAACGAACAGAGCTAGCTGGAATGCATAGCTTGTTAGCTCTAAACACAAACCCATCACTAACGATGAATTTGTTCCATCCTTTTCCATCTTTACAATGCAGCAACACGTCTCTAAAATCAGCATCGTGAACATATTGGTCCTTAATTGTTTCTAACCCAAAGATCTTATAATCAAGTTGATTCAGCAAAGTATATCTCCGTGACAAAGCATCAGCAATAATATTCTCCTTCCCTTTCTTGTGTTTAATAATATAAGGAAAAGATTCAATAAATTCAACCCATTTTGCATGCCTACGATTCAGTTTTCCTTGACTACGAATATGTTTTAAAGATTCATGATCAGAATGGATAACAAACTCTTTGGGCCACAAATAATGCTGCCATGTCTCTAATGTTCGAACAAGAGCATAGAGTTCTTTATCATAAGTAGAATAATTGAGAACAGGCCCACTCAATTTCTCACTAAAATATGCAATAGGTTTTCCCTCTTGTAACAAAACACCTCCCAGACCAATTCCACTAGCATCACATTCAAGCTCAAAAGTCTTATTAAAATCAGGAAGTTGTAGGAGAGGCGCATGAGTTAACTTATCTTTCAACATGTCGAATGAATTCTCTTGTGTTTTGCCCCACTCAAAAGGCACCCCCTTTTTGGTAAGCTCATTCAATGGTGCAGCAATGGTGCTGAAATCCTTCACAAAACGGCGATAGAATCCAGCAAGTCCTAGGAAACTCCGCACCTGGGTGATAGTCTTTGGGACAGGCCATCCCTGTATAGCTTCCACCTTGGCTTGATCAACCTCAACTCCCTGTGGAGTTACAACATAACCAAGAAAACACACTCGATCGGTGCAAAAGGTGCACTTCTCAAGGTTACCAAATAAACGTGCCTCGCGTAGTGCATTAAAAACAGCACGTAAATGATCAAGATGTTCATCCAATGATTTGCTGTAAATTAATATATCATCAAAATATACGACAACAAATTTCCCAATGAAAGCACGCAAAACCTCGTTCATTAATCTCATGAAAGTACTAGGTGCATTAGTTAACCCAAAAGGCATGACTAACCACTCATATAAACCGAACTTAGTTTTGAAAGCAGTTTTCCATTCATCTCCCAATTTCATACGAATCTGGTGGTACCCACTACGTAAATCAACTTTTGAAAACACAACAGCACCACTCAGTTCATCTAGCATATCATCTAATCGTGGAATAGGGTGTCGATATCGAATGGTGATATTATTAATAGCTCTACAATCAACACACATACGCCATGTTCCATCTTTCTTAGGCACTAAAATTACTGGAACAGCACAAGGGCTAAGGGATTCTCGCACATAACCTTTGTCCAGCAGTTCTTGCACTTGTCGCTGAATTTCCTTTGTTTCTTCCGGGTTTGTCCTGTATGGCGCACGGTTTGGCAAAGACGCACCAGGAATAAGATCAATTTGGTGCTCAATCCCGCGTAATGGTGGCAACCCCGCTGGTACCGCACTTGGAAACACATCGGAATACTCCTGCAAAACGTTAGCAACAGCAGGGGGCAAAGAACATTGCATATCCTCAATTGAAATCAAAGCATCCTTGCATATCAAAGCATAAGCAACAGAAGTGGATGCATTGAACTCATTAATATCTGATTTGGTAGCTATCATACAACGTCCTTTCAGTTTTATCTCATCTTTGTTACCAATTACAGATTTATCATTTTTACTGCTCTCGCTCTTTGCTTTAGTAGCCCTTGCAACATCAGTTTGCATAATAGTTTCAGGGGACATAGGATGCAGCACAATTTTTCGATCATGGTATAGAAAAGAATACTGATTTGATCTACCATGATGCATAGAATCTCTATCAAATTGCCAAGGTCTACCTAGCAGAATGTTACAAGCTTGCATAGGCACAACATCACATTCAACAATATCTTTGTAGGATCCGATGGAAAAATTGATTCTCACAAGTCTAGTTACCTTTGCCTTACCACTGTTGTTCAGCCATTGGATGTAGTAGGGATGCGGGTGTGGTTTGGTGTTGAGGGCAAGTTTCTGCACCATATCGCTGCTTGCCAAGTTGTTGCAGCTACCTCCATCAATGATCATGCGGCAAGAACGCTCTTTGATGACACACTTTGTTTGGAATAAAATATGTCGCTGATTTTGCTCCGCCTTCTCCATTTGTGCACTAAGCACTCGCTGCACGATCAAGCTTTCATAGTGGTCCGCTTCACCTGCATTAATATGTTCTTCTATTTGTTCTTCATTACCTGCATGGTCAGACGCAAGCAGTGCAAGCGTGTCTTCATCAAAATCACTAGCAGATGAGCACTCACCATCATCTTTGACAATCATAACTCGCTTGTTTGGACAGTCACGCATCATGTGTCCATATCCCTTGCACCGGTGACATTGTATGTTGCTTGTTCTGCCCGTCGATGCCACGGATGAAGTACTCGCAGCAGGCTTTTGCATCGTCTTTGCAACTGAATTTGTGGGAGCAGCTCGAGACTTGTCACTAGATGATGGAGTAGACATACGTGTAGATGGAGTTGTAGTCATGCGTTGCTGCCATGAATTAGCCTTCCCTGCAGAAATATTAGTCCTTGCGCTAGCACGTCGTCCCTGCACTTCCCTTTCAGCTTTACAAGCAAGATGAAACAAACGGGTTACACTATTGTATTCTTTGTAAGCGAGGATGTCCTGAATTTCCCGATTTAACCCACCCAAAAATCTAGCCATAGCCGGTTCCTCATCCTCCTCTAGGTTACAACGCAACATACCCGTTTGTAATTCCTGATAATATTCTTCTACACTTTTAGCACCTTGTCTCAATTGCTGCAACTTATTTATCATATCACGGGCATAGTAAGATGGAACAAATCTAGCTCTCATGGCTCGTTTCAGCGCATCCCAAGTTCTAGGTAAGTTATTAGGATTTTTCTTTCCATATTCTATCCACCAAACAGAAGCAAAATCTGTAAACTCACTAGTAGCAGCCCTAACACGTGTAGTCTCAGGAAATTCATGACATGCAAACTTTTGATCAACAGCAATCTCCCAAGTAATGTAGGCATCAGGGTCATATTTACCATCAAAAGGAGGTATCTTAAATTTAATCTTACTGAAAGCATCATCATTATTGTGTACCTCGCGTCGGCGGTTGCCACCCATACCTCTACGGTTGTGACGTAGGCGTCGTCGATCACGAGCGTCTGGATCATCATGCTCAGTATCAGCAGTGTAGTCATCTTCATGACTACCGTGCTCTCGATCTCCCTCCTTTTCTTCTTTATGCTTCTCTTTATCTTCGGTGTGGAAGTCATCAAATCGCCTTAGAAGAGCAGCAAGGCTTTTATCCACACTAGCAACGGATTCCTCCAAACTTGTAAGCTTGTTGTTTGTGGCCATCTGCGTAGCCTCCAACTGCCCCAGCTTTTCATTTGTCACCTGCAAGTCAGTATCAAGTCCCTCTGTGTGCAGCTTCACCTTCCTTTCAAAATGCTGTATGATGCCCTTAGTGCGAGGTGTATGTAGTGTTTCGTTATCATCATCTCCCCCTGTCATGGTTCAAAAACAAAGACAACAAGAAAGGCAAGTGAAGAAATAAAAGCCCTACAACTACTAGGATGTAGCTACAGCAAGTCTCTCACACTCAACTTGTTACACAAGTTCTTACCAATTCTTACCTTGCTTGACAGGAGGGGTCGTCTACCAACAAGTCTTCAGCAATGGATGAAGTGTATCGGTGCTGCGGCACAAGACCTGTCAAGCTGTAGAGTATGTGGAGCTATAGGTGGGCTGAAACAAGGAACGAACTAGCAGCACGTTAGTTATAAAGGCGAGCTGAATAAACGTTCGACGACGGTACTGTGCTGGTCCTAGGCTAGACCGTGCTAGAGACGCGAGCCTGGACACAAAGGAAAACCACAGCACACCCCTGAAAACAAGGTGGAACAAACCTAAAATCAATATGAAAAACAGCCCCTTTTCTTTTGACTCTTTTCTCTTTTTTTTTCTTTCTTTTTTTTTTTTTTTTTTTTTGGGCAACCTCAAAAACTGATTATATGAACAAAAGAATACAAAGGAGCAATTCGGTACACACACTTTTTCCGAAAGTACAGGGGTATTCCGGTAAGAAGAAGATACTCTCTCTCTCTCTCTCTAGAGTAAGGCCGAACAAGTATGGAGTTATCTTTCTTTTGGATCACAGAAGGACTCACGTAGATGGAGTTCAGGATATATTAACAAGCGGACTCCAAGTTCTACTCGGTTTCCACTCAGAACCAACCACAAACGGATTCCACCTATTGCCGAGTTCTACTCGGTTTCCTTTTTTTTATCACGTTGGTGGAACTCAGATTGGAACTCAACTCGATCCGGACCAAGACCACAGTTCAATTCGGACTTCACCACAGATTCGACAGAGAGAAGATATGGTAATACTCGGCTGTGTATAGATGGTGACAAGAACTCGAAACTCTAAAGGACTAGACACTAAGACCAGCAACTCGACACAAACCGAAGTAACGCAAATTCAACAAGCCCTAACTAAACGGTACTAGCCAAGGCACAAAGGTTTAATAGGATTATGGAAAAAAAAAAACTAATCTACTATATTTTTTTTTGGCTTTTCTGGACTATAGGAAATTAATTAAAAACAGCAATGGATTAGAAGTCTCTCACCGAAGAACCTTGCTCTGATTACCAACTGATGCGAACCCGCTAGGGTTTTTGCCCGATCTTTCGATGAGAAACGGGGATAACTCGATTGGTGGATGGAGATGACGTTCACGGCCCGACTACAGCCCTCAAGACCGCGCCTTAGCAACCGATACACCACGTCCAATAGCCGTCACGATCTTGTGGAGCGCGACAACCAGCCCCTAGGGCTCCCGTCCTGCAAGCAATCGAAGAACTAGCAAGAACGAGGAAACAAGCACTGAATTTGCAAGATGAAATTGAAGGTTTCAAACTGAATCTTAATCTACAATGGGGTTCCGAAGACAAGGAGACGGGCGGCTGATCCTGCACGCGCGCCTACAAGCAAGTAGCTAAGGCTAAACTTGATCTAAACAAAACCCAACCCGACCATGGCGGCTATAGAGGGATATAAGTAGATGGATTGACGACCAAAAGAGTGTTGGGGTCGTCCTCCAACCCTAGGACGCGTCCCTAATGGACCCAACTTGATACATGGGCCATAAGCCCAAAATGAGGTGACGCAGCACCCTGGACAGCAAGACCTGTCGACGGTAATTGGATCATTGCCGCTGCTACCGAACAGATATTGACGTGAGACTTGATTCATATGAAAGTAAACTTGATAAGCTTTCCAACAAGTCCTGAAGCGCCTGAATCCGAATCCGTATGCAACCGTGGTGGCGGTCACAAGTTGGTGCTTTGCTGCAGTCCGAATCCAGCTAGCGCGAGTCCTTCTCCCTTTCGGTCTTCTCCTTGGTTCCTAATCAAAACAAGAGTGCACGCGTTTCCATTGTCTAAACAAGATGGACAAGAGCTTATCATGGAACTCACTTGATGATTAAGTTGACGAGCACGAGCACGAGTAAGAGGACCAGCTATAGGTTGTGTCGGAGAGGATGTATCGCTGGTGTTGATGTCCTCATCACTCGGGATGGCCGTTTTTCCCACTGATTCACGAAAAAACTCGCAGTTGATTTTTTCGCAAGGGACGCAGCCAATCATCTCTGTTTGACCCAAAACTCATGTTTGGTTGGTTTTTGGCACTTTCATTTCTGACGGAACGGTGCCGCAAAACTCGCTCGGGATGGCCGGTTTTTCCCACTGATTCACGAAAAATCTTGGAGTTGAATTTTCGCAATGGACGCAAACCCATCATCTCGTGTTTGACCCAAAACTATCAAGGGATGTTTGGTTGGTTTTGGGTACTTTCATTTCCGGGCGGATGGTGCGCAAAACTCAAAAAACCCGCTCGGGATGGCCGTTTTTCCCATGATTCACGAAAAAACTCGCAGTTGAATTTTGGCATGGACGCAACCGAATCAGCTCCGTTTGAACACAAAAGTCATGTCTGGTTAGGTTTTTTGGGGGCAACTTTCATTTCCGAACGGAAGCAGTGCCGCAAAACTCGCAACGGGATGGGATGGCCTGTTTTTCCAGCGGATTCACGAAAAAAACTCGCAGTTGAATTTTTCGCAACGGACGGCACCCAATCATCTCTGTTGGAACCAAAACTCATGTTTGGTTGTTTTGGGCACTTTCCATTTCCGACGGAACGGGGCCGGGAAAAACTCGCTCGAGATGGCCGTTTTTCCCACTAATTCACCAAAGAACTTGCAATTGATTTTTCGCAACGGAAACGGCACCCAATCAATCTCCGTTTGACCCAAAACTCATGTTTGGTGGGTTTTTGAGCACTTTCATTTCCTGACGGAACGGTGCCGCAAAACTCGCTCGGGATGCCGTTTTTCCCACTGATTCATGAAAAAAACTCGCAGTTGAATTTTTCGCAATGGACGCACCCAATCATCTCCGTTTGACCCAAAACTCATGTTTGGTTGGTTTTTGGCACTTATCATTTCTGACGGAACGGTGCCGCAAAACTCGCTCGGGATGGCCGTTTTTCCCACGATTCACAAAAAACTCGCAGTTGAATTTTTCGCAATGGACGCACCCAATCATCTCCGTTTGACCCAAAACTCATGTTTGGTGGTTTTTGGCACTTTCATTTCCGACGGAACGGTGCCGCAAAACTCGCTCGGATGGCCCGTTTTTCCCACTGATTCACAAAAAACTCGCCATTGAATTTTTTCGCAACGGACGCACCCAATCATCTCCGTTTGACCCAAACCCACTCATGTTTGGTTGGTTTTTGGCACTTTCATTTCTGACGGAACGGTGCCGCAAAACTCGCTCGGGATGGCCGTTTTTCCCACTGATTCACGAAAAAAACTCGCAGTTGAATTTTCGCAACGGACGCACCCAATCATCTCCGTTTGACCCAAAACTCATGTTTGGTTGGTTTTTGACACTTTCATTTCCGACGGAACGGTGCCGCAAAACTCGCTCGGGATGGCCGTTTTCCCACTGATTCAAGAAAAAAGCTCGCAGTTGAATTTATTGCAATGGACGCAACCAATCATCTCCGTTTGACCCAAAACTCATGTTTGGTTGGTTTTTGGCACTTTCATTTCCGACGGAATGGTGCCGCAAAACTCGCTCGGGATTGCCGTTTTTCCCACTGATTCACAAAAACTCGCATTTGAATTTTTTCGCAATGGACGCACCCAATCATCTCCGTTTGACACAAAACTCATGTTTGGTTGGTTTTTGGCACTTTCATTTCGACAGAACGGTGCCGCAAAACTCGCTTGGGATGGCCGTTTTTCCCACTGATTCACGAAAAAACTCGCAGTTGAATTTTTCGCAACGGACGCACCCCAATCATCTCCGTTGACCCAAAACTCATGTTTGGTTGGTTTTTGGCACTTTCATTTCTGACGGAACGGTGCCGCAAAACTCGCTCGGGATGGCCGTTTTTCCCACTGATTCACGAAAAAACTCGCAGTTGAATTTTTCGCAATGGACGCACCCAATCATCTCCGTTTGACCCAAACTCATGTTTGGTTGGTTTTGGCACTTTCATTTCCGACGGAACGGTGCCGCAAAACTCGCTTCGGGATGGCCGTTTTCCCACTGATTCACGAAAAAACTCGCAAGTTGAATTTTTCGCAATGGACGCACCCAATCATCTCCGTTTGACCAAAACTCATGTTAGGTGGTTTTTGGCACTTTCATTTCTGACGGAACTGTGCCGCAAAACTCGCTCGGGATGGCCGTTTTTCCCACTGATTCACCAAAAAAACTCGCAGTTGAATTTTTTCAGCAACTGGACGCACCCAATCATCTCCCGTTTGACCCAAAACTCATGTTTGGTGGGTTTTTGACACTTCATTTCTGACGGAACGTGCCGCAAAACTCGATCGGATGGCCGTTTTTCCCACTGATCATGAAAAAACTCGCAGTCGAATTTTTCGCAATGGACGCACCCAATCATATCCGTTTGACCCAAAACTCATGGTTTGGTTGGTTTTTGGCACTTTCATTTCTGACGGAACAGTGCCGCAAAACTCGCACGGGATGGCCGTTTTTCCCACGGATTTACGAAAAAAAAACTCGCAGTTGAATTTTTCGCAATGGACGCACCCAATCATCTCCGTTTGACCCAAAACTCATGTTGGTTGGTTTTTGGCACTTTCATTTCCGACGGAACGGTGCCGCAAAACTCGCTCGAGATGGCCGTTTTTGCCACTGATTCACCAAAGAAACTCGCCAATTGAATTTTTCGGCAACTGACACACCCAGTCATCCGCGTTTAACCCAAAACTCATGTTTGGTGGGTTTTTGGCACTTTCATTTCTGACGGAACGGTGTCGCAAAACTCGCTCGGGATGGCCGTTTTTCCACTGATTCATTAAAAAACTCGCAGTAGAATTTTCGCAATGGACGCACCCATCATCTCAGTTGGGACCCAAAACTCATGTTTGGTGGGTTTTTGGCACTTTCATTTTCCGACGGAACGGTGCCGCAAAACTCGCTCCGGGATGGCCGTTTTTCCCACTGATTCACGAAAGAAACTCGCAGTTGAATTTTTCGCAATGGACGCACCAATCATCTCCGTTTGACCCAAAACTCATGTTAGGTGGGTATTTTTGGCACTTTCATTTTGACGGAACAGGTGCCGCAAAACTCGCTCGGGATGGCCGTTTTTCCCACTGATTCACCAAAAAACTCGCAGTTTGATTTTTTCGCAACGGACGCACCCAATCATCCCCGTTTGACCCAAAACTCATGTTTGGTTGGTTTTGGCACTTTCATTTCTGACGAACGGTGCCGCAAAACTCGCTCGGGATGGCCGTTTTTCCCACTGATTCACGAAAAAACTCGCAGTTGAATTTTTCGCAATGGACGCACCCAATCATCTCCGTTTGACCCAAACTCATGTTTGGTTGGTTTTGGCACTTTCATTTTCGACGGAATGGTGCCGCAAAACTCGCTCGGGATGGCCGTTTTTCCCACTGATTCACGAAAAAAACTCGCAGTTGAATTTTTTCGCAATGGACGCACCCAATCATCTCCGTTTGACACAAACTCATGTTTGGTTGGTTTTTGGCACTTTCATTTCCTACGGAACGGTGCCGCAAAACTCGCTCGGGATGGCCGTTTTTCCACTGATTCACCAAAAAACTCAAAAGTGATTTTTCGCAACGGACGCACCCAATCATCCCCGTTTGACCCAAAACTCAGTTTGGTGGGTTTTTGGCACTTTCATTTCTGATGGAACGGAGTGCGCAAAACTCGCTCGGGATGGCCGTTTTTCCATTGATTCATGAAAAAAACTCGCAGTTGAATTTTTCGCAATGGACGCACCCAATCATCTCCGTTTGACCCAAAACTCATGTTTGGTTGGGTTTTTGGCACTTTCAATTTCCGACGGAACGGTGCCGCAAAACTCGCTCGGGATGGCCGTTTTCCACTGATTCACCAAAGAAAACTCGCAATTTGAATTTTTCGCAATGGACGCAACCAATCATCTCGCGATTTGACCCAAAACTCATGTTTAGGTGGTATTTTGGCACTTTTATTTCTGACGGAACGGGTGCCACAAACTCGCTCGGGATGGCCGTTTTCCTACTGATTCAAAAAAAAATTGCAGTGAATTTTTTCGCAACGGACTCACCCCAATCATCCCCGTTTGACCCAAAACTCATGTTTGGTTTGTTTTTGGCGGCTTCATTTCCGACGAACGGTGCCGCAAAACTCGCTCGGGATGGCCGTTTTCCCCACTGATTCACGAAAAAATCTCGCAGTTGAATTTTTCGCAATGGACGCAACCAATCATCTTCGTTTGACGCAAACTCATGTTAGGTGTATTTTTGGCACTTTCATTTTCGACGGAACGTGCCACAAAACTCGCTCAGGATGGCCGTTTTCCCACTGATTCACGAAAAAACTCGTAGTTGAATTTTTCGCAACGGACGCACCCATCATCTCCGTTTGACCCAAAACTCATGTTTGGTTGGTTTTGGGCACTTTCATTTCGACGGAACGGTGCTGCCGCAAAACTCGCTCGGGATGGCCGTTTTCCCACTGATTCACGAAAAAATCTCGCATTGAATTTTTCGCAATGGACGCAACCAATCATCTTCCGTTTGACGCAAAACTCATGTTTAGGTGTTATTTTTGGCACTTTCATTTCTGACGGAACGGTGCCCGCAAAACTCGCTCGGGATGACCGTTTCTTCCCACTGATTCCCAAAAAAATTCGCAGTTGAATTTTTTCGCAACGGACCGCACCCAATCATCCCCGTTTGACCAAAACTCATGTTTGGTGGGTTTTTGACACTTTATTTCCGACGGAACGGTGCCGTAAAACTCGCTCGGGATGGCCGTTTTTTCCCATTGATTCACGAAAAATTCTCAAGTTGATTTTTCGCAAGGACGCACCCAATCATCTCCGTTTGACCCAAAACTCATGTTTGGTGGGTTTTTGGCACTTTCATTTCGACGGAACGGTGCCGCAAAACTCGCTCGGATGCCGTTTTCCCACTGATTCGAAAAAACTCGCAGTTGAATTTTTCGCAACGGACGCACCCAATCATCTCGTTTGACCCAAAACTCATGTTTGGTGGTTTTTGGCACTTTCATTTCCGACGGAACGGTGCCGCAAAACTCGCTCGGGATGGCCGTTTTCCCACTGATTCAAAAAACTCGCAGTTGAATTTTTCGCAACGGACGCACCCAATCATCTCGTTTGACCCAAAACTCATGTTTGGTGGGTTTTTGGCACTTTCATTTCGACGGAACGGTGCCGCAAAACTCGCTCGGATGGCCGTTTTTCCCACTGATTCACGAAAAAAACTCGCAGTTGAATTTTTCGCAACGGACGCACCCAATCATCTCCGTTTGACCCAAAACTCATGGTAACAGAAAAACAGTTCTGGAACCTCTCTGTTCCTGATCGGACTCACTGAGAGGAGCGTTGGTCGTTTGTACAGAGCGTCCGGTCGAACAGCAAAAACGCACGTGAACAGTAGCTTTTGTCGAGTCCGGTCACACAGGGAATGGAGCGTCCGGTCAAGACCAAAAGGGACACAGCGAGTGTTCAACCACCGGACGCACAGCCTGAGCATCCGGTCGACACGATCAAGCGTCCGGTCACCCGCGAATCCACGGTTCGTCCACCGATTCGACCCAATCCCACCCAAAACGAAACCTTAGGGTTCAAACTTGGTGAGTAGAGTCACAAGGAGGATAGTGAGCTATCTCTAAGAGATCATGGCTCGAACCTATCTCCAAATCGATGAATCGAGTTCGGGGGAGGGGGAGAAAACTTGACCCGAAACGAAAATCGATCGACCTCCTAGACCGTGAGGTAGAGGAGAATTCCTTCGGTGGAAAGAAGTGCTCACCGATCTAGAACAACTTGGTTCAAACGGTTTTTGCAAAAGATGAACCGAGCAAAGAGATCAAGCGAGAGAGAAATCAGGAGGAAAAAGGATCCGCGAAGAACACGAACAAAAACGCGAATCACAACCACAAATTGCAACCGTGTGGCTACCCCACGCTACAACAGTGAGGATATGGCCTCACTTCCTCAAATCAATAGTACACAAGAGCAAGTCTCTCTGTGGATCTCAGCTAGCTACAGCAGGGGATGGGAGAGCAGGAAACCCTAAGTGCGAAAGAGCAAATGACTGAGATTTGGGAGGAGGGTGTCTCCCGAACATTATCCTACTACTAGCCTAGTCTATTCCTACTCTACCCTCTCTAATCTAATTACAGAGCGAACCAGCTAAACCTAGGGTTATTTTGGACCAACTCGGTGGTAGGTGTATCCGACGGCCACGCCCGCACAAACCGAAGCGTAGACGCAACCTGGATGTGCCACGTGCCGCCCTCGCTCTGCACCATGTTGGCCAAACCAAACGGGAAACCAGCCTTTTCCAGCAACCCCGGTTTTGAGGCCCAAACCGGGAAACCAGCCCATCAGCCTTGAGTTTTGAGGCCAAACTCAGCAAACCCTCAGCGCCCAGGTTTTGAGGCCCAAACCTGGAAACCGTCCTCAGCCCGAGTTTTGTGGCCAAACTCGGAAACCCTCAGCCCGAGTTTTGTGGCCAAACTCGGAAAACCGTCCACGCCCAGGTTTGAGGCCCAAACCTGGAAACCGTCCATCTTGGTTTTTCTCTGGCTCTACCACCAACCAACGTCGTAGATGGGATGCACTCCCGTGCACCCCGTCCACCGACAAGTGTCCCCGAGTCCACGACTCAGGCAACACATGACCGCATTCTTTACTTGTCGTCGTCAACAGGCTGCCAGCACCACAGATGCTCCTCGGGCCTTGGTCCCTCAGTCCAAGCCTCACGTCCGCCCTTCGCCACTCTCGGTCCATCGGCACGGCATGTCTCTACTTGACCTTCACCTCGCCTTCGATCACTGTATCCGTGCTCGACACCTACAAACACAAGCCAAAGAACAGTGCATCATCCTGTTGACAATTACTCAACACCAGAGACCCGGCGTCACACCATGTATCCGCAATCTCCCCCGATGAGTGCAAGTCAACTACTCACACAATCATAATGAAAAGAAGAATAAGGAAGAAGGAGGAAGGAGAAGGAGAGAACTCACCCAAATGACCCAAAAGCATAGCAAAGCCGAAGAAGGTCAAGTGTGGAAAGAGCGAAAGAATTGGTCCCAAAGACATGGGCAACGGCTCGACGCAACCAAGCAACCAAGCGAGGTCAAGAAGAGGTAGAACTAGTGCTCAACACCCGCTGAGATACCATTGGACTCCAGAGAAAAAGAGCTCAAACCAATTGAAGCAGAATGAGAATCGAAGCAAAATGCTAGCTCCTAGATAGAGCCAGAGGCTCAACACAACTAGAAAGAAACTCGAAACCAATGCCTTTCGGCAAGCACGCTCCGAGCCAATTGGAATGACTCCAAACTAAAAGAGAACCAATCGAAGACAAAATGCCCTGAAAAATGTTTGCTGTTCCTAAGACAGAGCAAAGGCTCAACACAACTAGCAAAACTCCCCCTCGACAAGTGCAAGCAACTAGGAAAATCCCCTTAGGTCCAACATGAGAAGAGCACAAAGATTGGAAATTCTCCCCCTTGACGAAAACCCCTTTAGTTTGAACATCCAGGAGACATATGATTGGCAATTCTCCCCCTTAGTTGAAAATGCACTAATCAAGAAAAGGCATCAAGGGCAAAAGAAACTCTCCTTCCACAACATGCATATGAAGTCAGAAAATGCAAGTTAGCGCTTCAGGCATATAATCAAAAGAATGCAAGAATGCTCTAAACAGTATAACTCCAATGACCAACTAAGCACCTCAAATAGCGAAGGCTCAAACTGATCACACATACGAAATATGAACATATGAGCATGTGAGCAGTCTGTAGCCAAAAAGATAGTCACATCAAAATAGCACTACACATGATAGACAGAATCCAAACAAGTGCCTAAACATGTATACAAGGGGAACTACCCCTAGCAAAGTTCAATCATCATGCATAGGAATGAAGCATATACTTGTGATTTCATTTTATATCGGAGTTGCAGCGGTGGTGAATTACACAAGTTTAATTTCAGCATGTGATTGCGAGAGTTGAAAGCTTGTCTTTCCCTAACTTTTCAAACCGTGTGAAGCTATGCATATGCAATCGGAAGCTAAAGAACGGTTTCGGTCATACAACACGCTCGGTTTAACTCAAAGTGCAAGGAAACAGTCTGATACCGTGAGTGTTGACAAACAATCCCATCTCGATTTTTCAATCAAAAAACTTGGTTCAAATTTTAAACATGATATGAACAGACCAAGCCAGTGAATGACTCATAACTAGAGACATAGCAACCTAGCATATATGAAAAGCACGAGTGATGAACTCAACATATCCTACAAATGTAGTTGCATATCTCAATGGTGAACATTTTCAAATTGTTAGTTATTAAGTAAATTCACCATTTCAAAATAGTCAGCTCACAACATGTACTTGATCAGAAGGAGCATAAGCTACAAGAACATATATAGCATCAGGCACTATCTATTCTAGTGATTATAAACATGAAGCTTAGAATGTGAATGCGTATGCTGAAATGCAAAGAAAAGAAAGACAAAAGAGTCAGTCAAATATACAAGATTAAAATGTTTCCCCATCTAAAAGGGGAAAGGAAAGCACACCAAGCTCACCCCTCAACCGAATATTAAAGGTTGATTCGTCTAAAGGCTTGGTGAAAATATCAGCCAATTGATGATGAGTTATCGACATGGCCGAAGGTCGATATCACCCTTCTCCTGGTGGTCTCGCGAAAATGAAAGAGCCATCAATGTGTTTGGCTTGGAGTGAAGCACGGGGGTTCTTAGCAACGCTAATGGCACTCGTGCTGTCACAAAGCAAAGGCACGCGAGAAAAGCTAGACCAAAATCACGCAAAGTGGCCATCATCCAAAGCAACTGGGAACAGCAGCTAGCGCAGCAACATATTCAGCCTCTGTAGGTGGACTGAGCGACACTAGACTGCTTGCGAGAGAACACCACAAAACAGAGTAAGAACCAATAAATTAGCATGTCCCAGAAGTGGACTTGCGCTCAATACGGCAACCAGCAAAATCGTTATCCGAATAACCGCAAAGAGAGAGGGTGGAGAAGCAGAATACCAAATCCCGAACTGCAGGGGTGAAACGAAAGGTACCTGAAAATCCGCTTCACCGTCTGACGGTGAGAGAGGTGCGCGCGACGCCTGACGTGAAAGCGCGCACACCAGGACACACCGCGAACTGGATGTCCGGGGCGTGTCGCCGTAGGTTAGAGAGCGTAGCCGAATAATGATGCTATGGTACTCTTCTGGTCCACTGCTTCCCATCCACATCGCACCAGGGCAGTCGTCGTCGGGACATGGGTGTTGGAAGAGGTTGGCCTACACCAATCGAACCGCTTAGCCCGTCCTTGGGTTGTACTTGCCCTGGGTGACACAAACGTCCCCTCACAGAGCATGCGTTAACTTTGCAAACCCGAGGAAGAACGGAACAGAATGTCAGCTGCCCATCAGCTCATCTAAACTCCCTGCTCTATGTACTCTGCCAAAACTGGCAACCAAAGCTGAGAAAGAACCACGCGAAAATGATATCATCACTAAAATCTGGCACGAATGAGAGTGCTCTTTGGCCTGCTTTTGAGGAGAGAAAGAAGGCCCTATTATTACACATCCCAATTGTAAACCGTAGCAAGGCAAAAAGGTTTCAACTATTCCATACCCGGGCTCTGGGGCTTGTTTTCAAAACCAATTACAAGGCTTTGTGAAGTTTAAAAACTGGTTTGGATATTTGGGTGATTTTCAAAACTGGGGGGTTGATAACATACCACTTTCCTCTTCTATGTAGCCATTTAAAGAACGGGTACACCTCTTGGGACTCCATTTTGAATAAAGAGTTTAAAAACTTTGGCATGCATGCAAAACGCAACGACAGCACTCCTAAATAGGCTCCAAAAGATAGCGCACAGAGCAAAAGTATACTTCAGAAGTCTATCCCTCCTTCTCACTATGGAACCCTTTCGCTACAAGCCTGGCGTTGGTTCTAACAAACGTGGCCATCACTCCTTGCTTGTTTTGAAAAACAATTTTGTCCAATAGCGATTACAGGAGGGGAGAAGGAACTAGAACGACCCAGAAGCAGATTTCTCTCCAAAAGTTCTAACCTCATGCCTATGGCATTACCCCCCAATCCGGAATTTTCCGCTCAAACGGGTTTTGTCCAACATCTGGGGCTCAAAACATTAGCACAAAAGCAGAAATGAGCAAGTGGCGAGAGTGCTGTGACTCTGGCCACGAGAGTGACTCGTTAGATCGATGTTGCGATCATCTGCAAGGCGGGTTGAGGTCGCTGGAGCTGGATGTGTCGTGGCGCCTCCCGAGCTGATGTTACGTCCTCCATTCACAGCAGACTGTGCCTCACCGGGTACCAAAGGCAGTAGGTAGCGGTACTCAGGGGGTGGTGGCGGACCCACGGCCCCAGAAGAAGAGGTGTCGGGGCCGTTTGAGATCGTCGTTGAAGAAAGAAGCGCTCTTTGACGGAACTGGAAGGTGGAGGTGGTGCTGGGTCATCTATTGCCTTCAAGCCATCCTCGTCCTCATCACAAAAAGGGCTCACACACCTCATGCTTACCCTGACGCCTCAAAAAACGTTAGAAAGGGCAAACCATTGGGTCTCGCGTCGAAAAGGTGACATTCTAAGATTCTATCAGGACTCGGGTTAGTGTAAGGTCTAAGTACAAGATAGGCTTCGAGTGGCTGTGAGGCAAACCCAAAAAACACACCGAGTCAGATAAATGATCAAATCTAATGCTCGCAGGTTGTCTTTCTTTAATTGATAATAGTACAATGGCAACCGATCACTTCTAAAATTAACTCCACTTGGGCTGTTCTACCAAAACGCAATCAGAGAAGAAGTCTTTTCAAGAACGCTCCTCTAGAAAAATACGATTGGAGAATAGCACGCAAGTGGTTCATAGCTTCGGACCCCAATATACGCCTAGGACTCCTATGCTCATCGAGCATCGTCCTGGCCCAGATTCACACCAATGGGTCCGAGTTCTTCCTCTCTACAAACACCATTTTGTGGCGGTGTGAGGGGAAGAAACTGCGTGCTCGTAAACCCATAAGAGTACAAACATCTTGCTCAAAGATCCGAATATCTTGAATTCTCGGAACTCAATTATCACTCCGGAATTGTCGCACGAGTTTCAAGGCGAACTCGTTTGAAGACGCAAAATCAAGATTTGAGCAAAGGAGAAAGTCTCGGTTTCTCAGCTAAAAGAAGACCCACGAAATATTCTAGAAAAGCATAGCAAAAAACAACAAGCACAATACCAACTCCCAAACCAAGAGCTACCAAGCCGAGGGACAAACCTAATTGGTCAAATGTGAATAAAGCTTCCAGGCGCGATTGGTCAGGGACCGAGTCACTGGATGGTGGCCAGGAGACACAACCATTTGCCGGTGTACCAGTGTGTGCATAACAAGATCCTTCTCCATATGACCTTGGGCAATCACTCGGATTAGACCAAGTGAGACTGAAGCCTTGCAAAGCAAGATCGAAAGCTCAAATGTCCAAGTCTCCATGCACACTTCCAAAAGATCAGCGGAGGAGAGGTCAGCCAGACCAACAGAGTAGCAAAAGAAGTGCCAAAAGATTCTGAGTAAACTTCGCACACGAACAGACTTTTTCCAAAGGGAGCGAAATCAAACACACAAGATTACCTGGGATCCAACCTACGACTGAGATTCGGTTTTAAACTAGAACTCTAGTCGTAGTCATAGATGTTGCGACAAAACAGGAAAGAAGGTGTTTTAAATGCAAGTTAGAAACTCACGAGCACATCGCGGCAAACACAAAGTGCTCAATACCGACAGACCCCGCGATATTGCACAATACTTTACCTTGTGCTATGTCGCACGAAGGTTATGTTGTATCTCCTTTTCGGCAAAGCAAGGACTTAAGGTGGAGAAACCACTTGGCGTTGCCGGTAATTCCTCCTCGAGCAAACCGGAATCCACCAACCAAGATGTCCTCCCAAGTTTTCTACATCATAAAAAAAGACATGAGGGTGAGCAATCAGGCTCCCAAGCAACTGGGGTTAGTGAAAAAGTAGGAAAGCATACCAGTGTTGGGCACAGCTGCTCAAAAGAAGGTTGTTAGCAGGAAAA
>CM019827.1:125103211-125235450 GCA_009763385.1 Coix lacryma-jobi var. lacryma-jobi | reverse complement strand
CTTGTAGAAGGCGCACAGCTGCTGCGCGCCCTGGAAGGCGGCGGCGACGCAGGACCGGCACGCCGTGGCGTTGGCGTCCCCGCGGCAGAGCGCGAGCGCGTACGCGATGTCCGGGAGGACGCCGACGCTGCCCTTGGCGAAGAGCGTCCGGGACGAGGAGGCGTTCCTGGCGAGCGCCGTGGCGAGGCTTGCGAGGTTGGACTGGTAGGTGCTGTTGGCCGTGTAGTTGCCGGTGTTCCCGCAGACCTGCCACTGCGCCTGCACGGTTGCTCGCGGCGGTAGGAGGAGGAGAGAGGCGAGGAAGAGGAAGAGGAGGTGGCCCGCGGCGAGGCGCGGCAGGGTGGCCATGGCGCGGCGGCGTCTTCTTGTGCGTGGTGACTGACTGATTTGATTTATTAAAACTTAACAAGGGTAGTGCCGATCGATTAAGACTCACTGATTGATTAGGAGTAACAGGGTGGTGGAGTTTGGAGAGTGGTTTGACTAGAATACTAGTACAGTAGCCTCGAGTATTCGCTGGGGCCCGCAGAGGGGCGACGCTGTGGATGACGTACCGGGCCCACAGGTCCACCCCGACCCTGTCAAAACCCAGCAATTTGCTCGCGGGGCAGTGGTGCCTGGTGCAGTAAGGCCTGTTTGGTTCTGAGACGAGATCAGCCTGGCTCGCACGGAGAGAGCCTGGTTCTGGATCGCCAGGCCCAATGCATGCAAGAACGTAGTGTTTGGTTGTCTGTATACACGAGACAGGCTGTGATGAGAATCTGTTTGGTTGCTCGTATGAGAACGAGTTGCATGAGATAAAAATATATAAATAATCATCATCATGACATTTATACGGGCAACTATTGTCTTATAACACTTAGTTTACCTTATTTCTCCTTAATGTAATTTAAAATATATTAATATCATTTAATATATGCTAATAATATATTAATAACGTCATTAGATGGCTAATTACTTGCACCGCGCGAGCCTGGCCCGGCAGAAACGGCCGATTTCTGCGTTCCTCCAGAGCCAGGCTGCGGGAGGAATCTTGCACGAGCAGAACCTGGCCAGACAGATACGCGAACCAAACAAACGACTGTTCTCGTATCTATAGAGCCTGGCTGAGGGGTGGTGCAGCCAACTAAACGCACCCTAAAGTATCATCACTGTAGTGTAGTACGTCTGTATGAGCATTGAGGAACAGGATGGAAAAACATGGCACCGAAAGGAAAATTCGTGAGATGTCACGTCCCGAAGGAGCTTGGTTAGGTGGACAAACGGTCAACGGAGACTCGCAGCTCTCTTTTCAGCAGTCTTTCTAAACCTTTTGGAAAGATAGGAAATCGGACTGACAGGGTTTCGGTCGAGCCGAAAAAGATCACTCTTGTATTTCTTTTTTTTAAAAAAATACTTCTATCTTCTTAATACAATAATACGTGATGCTCTTGCATATTTGAGAAAAAAAAATTTTGGACTGTCAGTCTGTAAGCATGCTCGGGTTCACTCGTCCAGCCGTGCCCTTTACGGGTGGGTTTGATTCTCGTTTTATGGCCAAGTTGATCTTTGCCATCCTGTATGGACTTCACGCCTAATCTTCTTCATCATCAGCGACCGTCTTAAAACACCTAGCATCTTCATAGGACAAAAATACATTTTTTTAGATAAAGGATAATCAATATCCGGCCTCTACATCTAGGGATGTACACAGCCAATTATTACAAAGTTTTGATAAGCAAAGAGATAGCCGTGGTCTTATAGGTCAACCCGGGCAATACATTAAACAATATAAATGTTTCCATCCTTTATTCGATATCTCTAGGGCAATCATTTCTAATTTTTTGCTCATCGTAGAGAGGATGTCCTGGGTTGTCCCGTCATGCTGCAACTGGGCCCAAGAGCGTAGCCAATAAGCTCCCCTGAAGATGACCTGCATAATAGAGTTAGTTTTCATTTTATTAAAGATAACATCATTACGGCATCTCCAGATCGCCCAACAAAAGGCAGCGACCCCAACCCAGATCATGCTTCTAGTCTTTTTATCTTGATTAGTAAGCCAGTTGCCGAACATATGGCTGATAGATCTTGGTTGGTTCAGATTAGTAGCATAGAAGATAATCCTCCATATCATTTTTGCAAGCGGGCAGTCAAGGAACAAATGCTGTATGGTCTCATTTATATTACAGCTAATGCATTTCTGACTCCCTGTCCAATTTTTCTTTGCAAGGTTGTCTTTGGTTAATACGACACCCTTTAGAAGAAACCAGAGGAAGATTTTGATTTTTAGAGGGATTTTCATCTTCCAGATCTTCTTGTGTCGAAAAGGTGGTCGTGTATCTAAAATGTGGAGATACATAGAACGAACAGAAAAAAAACCGGATCTGGTTAAGTTCCATCTAAAGTAATCTGACCCTTCCACCAAATCGACATAAGAGATCTGTGCTACTAGGCTAAGCCACTCTGACAGTTTGTTGTCGACCAGTGCCCTTCTAAAAGAGATATTTAGAGGGTTTGTGGTCATGACTTTAGATACAGTCGCATGAGGGTCCCTTACAATATTGTAAAGGGAAGGATATTTAACTTTCAGAGGCTTATTCCCAACCCATGTATCATCCCAGAACCTCGTGGTGGTTCCGTCTTTAATATTAAAGGAGCCTTGAGCCAGAACCTCATCTTTAATACGCATGAGCCCTCTCCAGAAATGAGAGTCATTAGATTTGGCTTCCACTTGAGTAAGGGCTTTGGATCGTAGGTATTTATTTCTTAACAAAGATTGCCACATGCCTTCTGTGTTTAGCAGATTAACCAGCCACTTAGCTAGGAGGCATTTATTTTGCAGTTCTAAGTTTAAGATACCTAAGCCCCCTTGGTCTTTAGGGCGACAAAGGATGTCCCATCTGGCTAGTCTATATCTATGTTTATCTGAAGAACCTTGCCAGAAGAACCTAGATCTGAAATGGTCCAGGTTTTTTAGGACCCCTTTGGGAATCTCAAAAAAGGACATCATGAACATGGGTAGGCTGCTTAATACGGAATTAAGAAGAATTAGTCAAAAATACAAAAATACATGTTGCACAAAGTACTCAACACAACCCTACATTATTACTAAAAGCGCCATCAGTGGTTGGTGTACATAAGTTGAAAGCTATGTCAATGTCACATTGTGCGTCAACGACCTCCACATGGTGAGGACGCTTCGACGACGAGGTGGTGCGAGTGAGAAGCGGTATTAGGGAGGCCGACACGTCGGCAATGAGGACGTACAAGCAAGGATGAGGCGTCGATGAGGTGAGAGCGCACGTGAGAATTGGAAGTGGTGAGGAGACGTCATACATCTGCATAGCCAAGCTCTAGGACTGACCGCACCGCTTACGGTATACCCATCCTGTAAAGTGTAAACGCACATAGCGTAAAAAGTGCTTGCAGCGGCTTCCTCTATCCCGTCCGCTATGATTCAGAAAACGCACTCATCCGGCAAATCAAGCGGACAGAGCGTCGATGCGCTAAACGCCATGCGGGACCCACGACAGAGGAGGAGAGAAAGGGGAAGCCGCATGCCCTGAGATGCGGTGCTCCTTCTCCACCGAGAAGTAGCAGCAGCAGCCGGCGTAGGGAGGAGGGCTGGAGCAAGTGGAGGTGAGCATGTTGAAGAACTCCGGTGAAGAACTCCGCCGCCTCATGAGCGCCGAAGAACTCCGCCGCCGCGGGCGCGCGCGACATAGCCAGCCGCCGGTGAGCATGCGAGGGAGCAGTTGCCCGCGCGCCGGAGGAGGAGGTCGTCCCCATGCCGCGCGTGGCTTGCCCACGGCCGGAGGCCCGCCTCGTCATCTCCGTCGGACGAGGACGCTCCGCCTCGCCCGCCGACGAAGCTCCGCCTCGCCCTCGCCTTGGCGGAGGAGGAGGCTGTCCCCGCGCCCGCGCGTGGCTCGCCCGCGGCCGGAGGCCCGACTCGCCATCTCCGTCGGACGGGGGCGTGTGGGTGCTGGAGGCCCGCCGGAGGCAGATCCATCGCCCTCGGAGATGGACGCCACATCGGTGGCGTCGGTGCAGCAGGGCGCGAGGAGTGGAGGCCGCCGAGCTCCGCCACGCGGTCGCAGAACTGGGGATGGAGGTCGCCGGTGCCTGGGGATGGAGGTCGCCGGTGCTAGGAGAAAAAAGGTGAGAGAGAGGAGCGGGTAGAGGGAGAGAGAGAAAAATTAAAATAATTCTGACATATGGGCTCTTTTGATATAGAGGATGAATGAGTGCGAGAGAAAGTGATATAGAGGAGAGAATCTTGATGACCAGGACAAAATATTTCTTTTAGAGGATGAATTTAGAGAGTCTAACTAGCCACAATTGTCCAGCCCGGGTGTTTCCCACAAACCTTACCTAGGTGTGATCGGTGGCTTACCCAGACCAGCTTCGAGCTCTAAATAAACAACCAAATATATCAGAATTGCATTGATGGAGCCTGGATAAGGTTACAAAACCAAATGCCCCATCGAAGAGGAGGTGGCCCGTGCGGCCGTGGCCATGCAGCAGTGGTGACTGACTGGCTGGGGAGGGGTGATTAAGAGAGTGTAATGTCGTGTGGGTCGCAGGGGTTTCGAAATGTACTTTAAACAGTTTGTCGCAATGCCGCAGGTGCCGTAGGTGGGCGACGCTTTGGATGACGTCTTGGGCTCATGTAATCTTTGCGTTATTTCTAAGACTGCTATATCATATAGAATAAAATAAACATGAAGTAACACTCATTCTTAATGAGAAATTTTATTAGTTTTTAGAGCTATTTAATTTCATGACTCAGAGAGTTTTGATAAACGTGCTAAGAGAGATGCATTTCTTCTTCGTTTTCTTAAATATATTATCATATCATCAAAAATAGTTATGTGTCAGTCTATTCAATACAGATGAAACTCTTACAAAACTTCTACTAAAACTAGCTTTATGCATGCATGAGTCAAGGAAACCTCACTGCATTATCTATCATTATTTTTCCATTATCATCTTGAATATTTCAATCTAATCCATGTCTTCTTGATCCTTTTTCCTGTATATTAGATCATATTTCATATTTTCAATCTTAAAAGTGATAGCATAAGATATAAATAGTTTCATCGAAATTACAGACAGGGACCTTAGACAGTAGTACTTCCTCTATCCACAAATATATAGCTTTGTTCGGCAGGACTTGTTGTAGCTGTGATTGACTTATTGTGAGAGAAAAACATTATTACATAGTTGAAAAGTAGAACTGATTCTGGCTGAATAGCTTAAGGGAACGGAGCAACTTGTAGCCTACTTTTTACTTTACATGAATAGCCATGATCTAAAACTGTGCATCGGTTACCTAAATAGCCACGATTGCATTGCATTGTGGAAACATAGGTAACAATAATTCAAATAACCATCTACAGATAAATGTCACGGACAACTCAAAATTGCTAGCTGAAATACATATATACGACTTATAATTAGAGGGGCCAGTGGAAACATATACAGCTGAAAAGTTAGTAATGCAGACGTTAGAGCATTGCCTATGTGCAGTTTATTCGTACAATAATAATTCCAATTGCTCTGGCCAAGTATGGTGCTTCAAGGCTCATCTTGGTTCTAGTTCTGTAATTGACACTTCATTTGGTGATATCGCCCCTGACGTAACGGCAGTGGATTGGGAAGCTCTAGGGTATGATTCGGAATAAACACTTGAGTAGTAGCCACTCTTGGGAATGAAAAATACTGGCTTTAGTGGAGCCTGGAGAGAGAGAGTGCTGCCGCTGAGCATGACGTTTACTGTTGACATCATCGGTCTTTCAACCGGGTTATCCTGAACACACAGTAGGCCGATATGGACACATTTCAGCATTTCTTGTGCAGGAGCTTTGCCTCTCAGAGATGGGTCCATAACCTCCACAATTGTTCCCATGGTCCAGTGCTCCCAAACCTGTATCAATTATCAAATGTAGATTTTGTTAGTGACTTCGAAGCAAATTACTTGTGTAGAGACTAGAGAGTTTTCGGATAGCAGAATGCCTTACAAGACTTAAGAGATCAATAGACTGCTCGATGTTAAAGGAACCACTGCTTCTTCTTCCAGTTAAGATTTCTAGAATCAAGATGCCAAAGCTGAAAACATCCGACTTTATAGAATAGTGGCCACGCATGGCGTACTCGGGTGCCATATACCCACTGCAATATGAAGGGAAATTCATTCTAGTCAAGACTCACGAATAGAGGCATGGAGCTAGAAAGAGCAAAAGCTTAACAATAAATGGTGCTAAGAAGTGTTTTATCTTTGCATGCAAATTTTTGGTAAGTGGGTGCATATATCGACTCAAGGACCGAGTGGAGCTAGAAAAGAGGCAAATTTTAGATGATAAATGGAATTTTAGGCATGGTGGCCCCTAGTTTGGATGTAGACATACTATGTTCCAATGACGCGACTTGTGATCTCCCGTGTTTGATCTACTCCAAATAGCCTCGCCAGGCCGAAATCCGAAATCTTAGGAGTATAATCAGAGTCTAAAAGGACATTGCTCGCTTTAAGGTCCCGGTGAATAATCTTGAACTGAGAAATCTTCATGGAGATACTGTAATCCTCTGGCAATTCCATTTATTAACTTGACTCTGTTTGCCCAATCTAGCTCCTTGTTTTTCTCAGGATCTGGCAGTTGAACAAGAAACTTCATGTCAGAAATGTTAAATTCCGATACTACTAGTGCTACAGGAAACAGATTATTACAAATAATACCGAAAAGGATAGTGTCGATGCTTCTATTGGGCATGTATTCATACACAAGCAGTTTCTCATGTTCTTGCAAGCAAACACCAACAAGCCTAACAAGATTCTTGTGTTGAAGCTTGGCAACCAAAACAAGCTCATTTTTCAGCTCTTGTATTCCTTGCCCTGAACTCTGTGAGAGCCTCTTCACTGCAATTTCTTGACCATCAGGAAGGACGCCCCTGCGTAAGTGGAACCTTCAGTTGCGGAAAATGAAAATGCTTTCTGAATTGGGCTAGTATGAGTGGCACCCTTATAGACAGCACCAAAACCTCCTTCACACCAAGCCATTGCTCT
Organism: Coix lacryma-jobi var. lacryma-jobi; assembly: GCA_009763385.1. Taxonomy (NCBI): domain Eukaryota; kingdom Viridiplantae; phylum Streptophyta; class Magnoliopsida; order Poales; family Poaceae; genus Coix; species Coix lacryma-jobi. Next base: position 125,228,408 of record CM019827.1, on the reverse strand, counting down.
CAGCAAGTTACCAGTCGCAATGCGTAATGTTGATATATCAAGAAGAAGCGACTTGATGCTTCCATGTCTCCAGCATTAGTTGAATCTGTCAGAATACATATAACGAAAACCAAATACATAATGCCCTTTACAATCAATAAGAAAATACTCCACCCGTTCCGAATTGTAAGTCATTCTAGCTTTTCTAGATACATAGCTTTTGCTACGCACTAATCATTGTCTATGAATCTAGTAAAAGCCAAAACGGCTTACAATTTGAAACGGAGGGAGTATATATAACCAAATATCTAGCGTTCTTAAAAGTCAAGTATATATGGGTTCCTCTTGCAAATCTGTTCACAGTTCTAAATTGTCAAGACAACTTACAAGATGGTGTCTGCTCTCTTCTTGTTTCTCCTCCTCCGGAAGAAACAGAGACAAACAGTACTGATAGCTAGCACAGCAGCAATTATAGGCAGCACAATTGCTAAAGCAATTTCCTGTTTGTTTCTGGTTGTTCCTGTAAACAAAGGTCACAACTTCAGCAAAAAGCATGCTGCAGATCTTAGAAACAATTCAATTATGATATGAACCACTCCATACAGAACATATTTTACTACAATCAAGGTTCTTTTTGCTGAAACTCCAGAAGACGGTAGAGGCCTGTCTGCTGGCAAATAGCATTAGCATGCTCAACTGAAGGACGGGTGAATGATGCCTCTACATGGCTGCCAATCAACGTATGAGCTCTAATGATCACAGATGTTTTCTGGTCAGAAGAAACACCTTCTCGATAATAGTCAATGTGAAACACGGTGTAAACCTTAGTCATTATATGTTCCTCTCCTGTCCTCCCTGGGGCTTCCTCTCCTCCGCTCTCTCCTGGCCTTTTGTTACCCACCTGGTACTCACGATAGTCACACTAGCCAACCCAAGCAGGAATCAGGCAGCAGGACGTATCGCAAAGAGCCCCAAAAAGTGCAAACCCTCCTGCTGCGCTTAGGTGCATCTTATTCCCTTCCTCTTCTCTTCTTTTCTCGTCTTCTTCTTCTTCTTCTTCAATTTCTTCTTCACTTCTTCCTCTTCTCTTTCCTCTATGTCATCATGAGATGCAAACTGATAAGGAGCTCTAGAGGCACATCCCCTGGGAGGTCTAGTAGTGCCACGACCACTACCACTCCCACTGCACATGCTGCCTCCATGACAAGCCGATGGAGATCATTGCCTCTTCTTCTTATGCCCTTTCCCTAGCTGGATCAGTCTGTCTTGGGTCGAGGCTCGACTCTGTCACTCATAGCTGTGCCCTTGTGACCAAACATCCACAAAGATGTCTCAGAAGCATATTTATAGGATTTGTCAAAGTAGTTGATTAATAGAGATACGATTAAAGCCTCATGAATTGCAAGCACCTAGATCCAAACCGATGCACTAGGTTTAAACCACAATTATAGACATTTAAATACCCCTTAACATCAACTGAGAGGGCCGAATCGAGAGAAAACAGAAAGTTTTCTGTTCTGCTGGGAAAAACCGGAATGTCCGGTTCTCATACCGCGACATGTCCGGTATGGACGTTCACAGCACCCCCCTTCCTGGGTTCTCGGTTCACCACCAATTCAAAACCATCCATCTCAAACTTGATACATTGCTTCTAGACCATGAATCCAAACATCTTGACGAAGGAATTTGAGAAAGATATAGCGATGAATAGTCGGACATGTCCGGGATTTGAAATACCTTGGGATGTGAGAGGAAACGAGGGGAAAATCCAAATCCAACACCCGGGCACTTGCTTTGATGCAACCCTTATCCAAATCCTTCTCCCTCTCTACTTTTCAAGGGGGATCTCTAGGTCGCCGAAGGAGGAGAGATTCGGCCCTTGTGGCCGGTTTGGGAAGACAGAAGTGGGGAGAGAGAGAGCCGAAGGGGTACGTGCCCTTATTCCCCCGCTCATACCGGACAAGTCGGTTGGAACCGGACAAGTCCGGTATTGCGGGGTTTAGTCCAGAAACTTCTGCTTATACCGGACATGTCCGTATGGATACCGACAAGTCGATATTAGCAGATTATGTCCAACACTCCAGATTTGCTTCTTTTTCATCAAAACCCTTTCTTTCCGTCGAACATGTAATCCATCATTTTATTTCTCTTCTCTTCATATGATTTCACAAAGAGTGCTTGTGTCCAAATCTCAAGTTTTCTTTCTCTATGTTTAATCCAAGGTTTCAACACACTAAGATTATAGAGAAAACCTTATGTCGTGAATCGTTTTGACAAGAGGATTATCAAGAATATATTACTTTAGAGATATGGACTTGAGAGAGGTCCATGCCACTTGTAATTAGCCAATCAAACAATCAAGGGGAACAATAATTACAAGTGTATGGATAGGTCACAAAGACCAAGTGTTCAATATTTCCCAAAACACCACTTCCCTACTCATGCTAGGTGAGAATTTGGAAATACTATCCTATCACACATAAGTGCACACGCTAGCCTATTATAGGCCATTATGAGCACTTTCAATGCACATATTAAAAACATAACCTTTGCCTTGTGCCCACAAGGTTCACCTAGCATAACATGAGCATGGTGATGATTTTGTTGACCTTTCTGTCAAATAGTCATGTCTCACCGAGAAGTCAATTGATCAAGATGAACTACAACATATGCTAGATAAACCTTATCAGCTTCATAAAAGGTACAAAGTTGAAATTGAGCTCCCCCTCAATTAGTGCTTCAAGTATTTGAATTCCTTTCCAAGCACTTTCATTCCATTAAGAAGTGAGAGTCAAATTCAACTTTGGCCAACACAAGTAATTTTCCATAATGATATGAGAGTAAATTTAAGCACAAGGTCACTTGAGACATAACGACATGTGAGATCTAAGTTAAGACAATAAGCATAACACAAGTAGAATTAAGCTCAAATCTCATGTAGGCAAGTATGGCAGCTCACTGCCATACCGGTCCATGTTCGGTAGCAGCCACTGACAGTGCAGAGAATGATTCAAAGATGTTTTTTTTTCATAACACAACTTTTCACAAATAAAATCAAATAATGAACATGTGAGCATAAGTGGTGAAATGATGGCTATCCTACCAAGTTCGGTGCTCTAAGTCATGGTGAAGATGAAGAGTAGATAGACGAACTTAATTACCAACGGGTAACCATAGAAGCAAGTATGATGAACACAGGTTGATAGTTGAGTTAGAATTTCGGATTGACTTGCTCACCACCCCGAAAGCACATTCTAGCATTAGAATCCTATATGCACTTACATAGCATGTATGTACCACATACCCTGGCCTTGAGCTCGCATATGTTCCACTAAGAGTAACATGACATTAATCATCTTCGTCGTTGACTTGACTTGTCAGGTGATCATGCCTTGTCAAAGTGATCTCCTTTTCATTTAAAGAACTATCACATCATTTAGAGGAAATTGTTAGATCACAATGGTTCAAGGTAGAACTAAACTTCCCTTTAATAAGGCTCAAGTCATTTTGAATACTTGTGAAAGACTTTGGTTTTCTTTTAAGGAAAAGGGAATGTTTTTTACCTTGACCAAGACACATAGATTTGCCAAATCCCTGAATTAAGTTCAAGTACTACTTACAAACACTCAGTATAGATTAATGTGCAGGTATTTAGTTAGAGCAAAAGACTAGTCCACAAGATCTAGCAATTCTTCTAAATCCAGAAATCTCATCCTTTCTCTGCCCATACCGGACAAGTAGGTAGCCCATACCGGACAAGTCCGGTATGAAGTGGACTTTGTCCAAATCTGCATATGGAGTCACTAGTCTTAACAGAGTGAGTAACTCATACGCCGGAATGTCTGTACGATACCGACAAGTCGGTATTTGCAATCAGAAAACCAGTAAACAGCCACTTCTGAGATTTCTTTTGGCTCTAGTTCATTTCACTCCCTGCACTTCATCAGTAATGCTCTACTAGAGAGCCATAAGAGCATCGAATGACAAATGTCGTAAGGTTAAATTAAATTCATTTGATTTACTAAGTTTTAGGCACTTATCACAATGGGGAGATGTAGTAAAAAATGATCAATCGATCATCACACAGTCTTCGGGTCACCATATAGGGTTAATATGACAACATAGGTTGATAGTTTGAGTTGAAGATGTCATTTGCTTACTCAAAACACCCCGAAGGCTTCATCTCACCATTGGAACCTACATCAACACTCCTAAGCACATTTTGGTAACCAACTTTTGTTGGGTCCTTGAAAGTTAGTCAACAAGTGTTAGGCACCCAAGTGGCACTTAGAGTAGTAATGAGGTGAACACATCACTACTTGCTAAGTCCCTTTGTGACCTTCAACCACCTTATCATTTGCAATGTGTTCGCTATAGAAACATTACCATTTGGGCAATCATAGCTTAGATGCCCCTTTTCTACAAGCATAGCAAATACGCCCATTGTTTGCTCGTTCTCTTGTCTTGCGTTGGGACATGCATCAACCATGTGTCCCGGATCATTGCATGCATAGCATCTTCTTATTGCAACTGAGCATCTCTTGCGCTTGGTATGTGGGGCAACTCTTGGTGAGAGTGACCCAAACTTGTTGCATTGAGGTAAGCTATTTGGACTTCTCCTCGATAGCCAATAAGAGTGCTACTTTTATAGTATTTTTATACGTCATCTCGCTAGCTATTTGTAAAGTGCTATTGAGAAGCCAATAGAATTCCTCCTAGCTAGCTATTTGACAACCATTGCGGATGGCCTAAATGGAAAACGCAAGCACGCTTCAATGTAGTAATGGACAACTTTTTCCTTCCTCACATAATTTGGAATGGAGGAGTGCATATTTTTCCTGTTTAAAATCCTCTCTCTGTCCATGAAAAAATCAACTCCTAGAATTGTCTTAAGTCAAACTTTTAAAAATTTTGACTGAATTTGTAGAAAAATCTATCAAGATTGATGATATCAAATTCATATCATTAGATATATTATAGAATATATTTTCATAATGTGACTATTTTATATCATAAATGTTATTACTCTTTTTTATAAAGTTAGTCAAAGTTTAAAAAATTTGACTGACACAGATTCTAGGAATTGATTATTTCATGGACAAATGGAGTATCACGAATTCTAGGAATTGATTATTTCATGGACAGATGGAGTATCTGGTTCAATGTCAAGATGCTCATATCTGTTTTTCCTTTGAGCATGTAGAGGCGTAGAGCTACAACAAATTTGCACGGTGTCTAAAGTTCCCAGAAAACATAAAAAAGAAATAGGATGAAAAAAACACTGCACAACAGTTGCCATATATCTGATTCTGTGTGCGTACATATTCTACGCGCCTCATCTCCAGTCAAACGAGAAGTGGATGATAGTGACGGGACTGCAGAGATATAACATAATAATGTAAAGAAAACCTCCGCACGCAAGGTTACGTGGCCTCTCTAAAATCCGTTGACGATAGTGTGATTCCCAAATAATTACTACAGTACTATTGTAGAACATAAGAATTCAGTTGTTTGGTTAGAATCGTCAATTGGACAGTTGTATGAAACTAGAATCTGGGTTTCCTCCTCCGCCGTGCCCATGTTTTCCTTTTGTGTTGTTGAGGCGCACCGCGCACATCTGACATCCCTGTTCTAGAATCTGATTTGAAGGGCTGGAGGAGATATCTAGTGCTAAAATCAAGCTAAAAAAATTGCAGATTTTTAGCGAATTTGTGTTCTGACATCTCACCTGATGGTGTTGCCGTCGGCGTCCACGTTAGCTGGAACCGGCGCCGGCGCCGGCGCCGGTGACGGAGACAGCGACGATGCTGCGGGAAGCCGTAGCGTCGGTCCGCCCGTGAAGAAAGGATACACCTCGTACCTGAAATTGCAGCGCACTCCAAGGACCCTGCCGCCCTGCCGGCCGCTCAGGTACTGCGGCATCATTCCAAGGATATCGCCAAGGCATCGCCGGCAGTCGGCCGGCGCCATGTCCGGCGTGCACTGCGTGAGGCCATAGATGGTGGGGTCGGCGGCATCGAACGCCTCCTCCCCCGTGGCGAAGAGCCTGGTAGAGTTGGCGGCGGCGTAGTCGCCGGTGGCATTGAGGAGCGCGCGGACGGCCGCGTCGAACACCTCGACCGGCGAGCTGACGTTCTGCGTGTTCATGAGGATCAGCTCGTTGCCGTGCTGGTGGTGTCGCCCAGGAAGTCCATGTTGGAGAAGCGGAGGTAGCAGCCGTCGTAGTAGACGGTGGCGTCCTTGTAGAAGGCGCACAGCTGCTGCGCGCCCCTGGAAGGCGGCGGCGACGCAGGACCGGCACGCCGTGGCGTTGGCGTCCCCGCGGCAGAGCGCGAGCGCGTACGCGATGTCCGGGAGGACGCCGACGCTGCCCTTGCGAAGAGCGTCCGGGACGAGGAGGCGTTCCTGGCGAGCGCCGTGGCGAGGCTTGCGAGGTTGGACTGGTAGGTGCTGTTGGCCGTGTAGTTGCCGGTGTTCCCGCAGACCTGCCACTGCGCCTGCACGGTTGCTCGCGGCGGTAGGAGGAGGAGAGAGGCGAGGAAGAGGAAGAGGAGGTGGCCCGCGGCGAGGCGCGGCAGGGTGGCCATGGCGCGGCGGCGTCTTCTTGTGCGTGGTGACTGACTGATTGATTTATTAAAACTTAACAAGGGTAGTGCCGATCGATTAAGACTCACTGATTGATTAGGAGTAACAGGGTGGTGGAGTTTGGAGAGTGGTTTGACTAGAATACTAGTACAGTAGCCTCGAGTATTCGCTGGGGCCCGCAGAGGGGCGACGCTGTGGATGACGTACCGGGCCCACAGGTCCACCCCGACCCTGTCAAAACCCAGCAATTTGCTCGCGGGGCAGTGGTGCCTGGTGCAGTAAGGCCTGTTTGGTTCTGAGACGAGATCAGCCTGGCTCGCACGGAGAGAGCCTGGTTCTGGATCGCCAGGCCCAATGCATGCAAGAACGTAGTGTTGGGTTGTCTGTATACACGAGACAGGCTGTGATGAGAATCTGTTTGGTTGCTCGTATGAGAACGAGTTGCATGAGATAAAAATATATAAATAATCATCATCATGACATTTATACGGGCAACTATTGTCTTATAACACTTAGTTTACCTTATTTCTCCTTAATGTAATTTAAAATATATTAATATCATTTATATATGCTAATAATATATTAATAACGTCATTAGATGGCTAATTACTTGCACCGCGCGAGCCTGGCCCGGCAGAAACGGCCGATTTCTGCGTTCCTCCAGAGCCAGGCTGCGGGAGGAATCTTGCACGAGCAGAACCTGGCCAGAAAGATACGCGAACCAAACAAACGACTGTTCTCGTATCTATAGAGCCTGGCTGAGGGGTGGTGCAGCCAACTAAACGCACCCTAAAGTATCATCACTGTAGTGTAGTACGTCTGTATGAGCATTGAGGAACAGGATGGAAAAACATGGCACCGAAAGGAAAATTCGTGAGATGTCACGTCCCGAAGGAGCTTGGTTAGGTGGACAAACGGTCAACGGAGACTCGCAGCTCTCTTTTCAGCAGTCTTTCTAAACCTTTTGGAAAGATAGGAAATCGGACTGACAGGGTTTCGGTCGAGCCGAAAAAGATCACTCTTGTATTTCTTTTTTTAAAAAAATACTTCTATCTTCTTAATACAATAATACGTGATGCTCTTGCATATTTGAGAAAAAAAAATTTTGGACTGTCAGTCTGTAAGCATGCTCGGGTTCACTCGTCCAGCCGTGCCCTTTACGGGTGGGTTTGATTCTCGTTTTATGGCCAAGTTGATCTTTGCCATCCTGTATGGACTTCACGCCTAATCTTCTTCATCATCAGCGACCGTCTTAAAACACCTAGCATCTTCATAGGACAAAAATACATTTTTTTAGATAAAGGATAATCAATATCCGGCCTCTACATCTAGGGATGTACACAGCCAATTATTACAAAGTTTTGATAAGCAAAGAGATAGCCGTGGTCTTATAGGTCAACCCGGGCAATACATTAAACAATATAAATGTTTCCATCCTTTATTCGATATCTCTAGGGCAATCATTTCTAATTTTTTGCTCATCGTAGAGAGGATGTCCTGGGTTGTCCCGTCATGCTGCAACTGGGCCCAAGAGCGTAGCCAATAAGCTCCCCTGAAGATGACCTGCATAATAGAGTTAGTTTTCATTTTATTAAAGATAACATCATTACGGCATCTCCAGATCGCCCAACAAAAGGCAGCGACCCCAACCCAGATCATGCTTCTAGTCTTTTTATCTTGATTAGTAAGCCAGTTGCCGAACATATGGCTGATAGATCTTGGTTGGTTCAGATTAGTAGCATAGAAGATAATCCTCCATATCATTTTTGCAAGCGGGCAGTCAAGGAACAAATGCTGTATGGTCTCATTTATATTACAGCTAATGCATTTCTGACTCCCTGTCCAATTTTTCTTTGCAAGGTTGTCTTTGGTTAATACGACACCCTTTAGAAGAAACCAGAGGAAGATTTTGATTTTTAGAGGGATTTTCATCTTCCAGATCTTCTTGTGTCGAAAAGGTGGTCGTGTATCTAAAATGTGGAGATACATAGAACGAACAGAAAAAAAACCGGATCTGGTTAAGTTCCATCTAAAGTAATCTGACCCTTCCACCAAATCGACATAAGAGATCTGTGCTACTAGGCTAAGCCACTCTGACAGTTTGTTGTCGACCAGTGCCCTTCTAAAAGAGATATTTAGAGGGTTTGTGGTCATGACTTTAGATACAGTCGCATGAGGGTCCCTTACAATATTGTAAAGGGAAGGATATTTAACTTTCAGAGGCTTATTCCCAACCCATGTATCATCCCAGAACCTCGTGGTGGTTCCGTCTTTAATATTAAAGGAGCCTTGAGCCAGAACCTCATCTTTAATACGCATGAGCCCTCTCCAGAAATGAGAGTCATTAGATTTGGCTTCCACTTGAGTAAGGGCTTTGGATCGTAGGTATTTATTTCTTAACAAAGATTGCCACATGCCTTCTGTGTTTAGCAGATTAACCAGCCACTTAGCTAGGAGGCATTTATTTTGCAGTTCTAAGTTTAAGATACCTAAGCCCCCTTGGTCTTTAGGGCGACAAAGGATGTCCCATCTGGCTAGTCTATATCTATGTTTATCTGAAGAACCTTGCCAGAAGAACCTAGATCTGAAATGGTCCAGGTTTTTTAGGACCCCTTTGGGAATCTCAAAAAAGGACATCATGAACATGGGTAGGCTGCTTAATACGGAATTAAGAAGAATTAGTCAAAAATACAAAAATACATGTTGCACAAAGTACTCAACACAACCCTACATTATTACTAAAAGCGCCATCAGTGGTTGGTGTACATAAGTTGAAAGCTATGTCAATGTCACATTGTGCGTCAACGACCTCCACATGGTGAGGACGCTTCGACGACGAGGTGGTGCGAGTGAGAAGCGGTATTAGGGAGGCCGACACGTCGGCAATGAGGACGTACAAGCAAGGATGAGGCGTCGATGAGGTGAGAGCGCACGTGAGAATTGGAAGTGGTGAGGAGACGTCATACATCTGCATAGCCAAGCTCTAGGACTGACCGCACCGCTTACGGTATACCCATCCTGTAAAGTGTAAACGCACATAGCGTAAAAAGTGCTTGCAGCGGCTTCCTCTATCCCGTCCGCTATGATTCAGAAAACGCACTCATCCGGCAAATCAAGCGGACAGAGCGTCGATGCGCTAAACGCCATGCGGGACCCACGACAGAGGAGGAGAGAAAGGGGAAGCCGCATGCCCTGAGATGCGGTGCTCCTTCTCCACCGAGAAGTAGCAGCAGCAGCCGGCGTAGGGAGGAGGGCTGGAGCAAGTGGAGGTGAGCATGTTGAAGAACTCCGGTGAAGAACTCCGCCGCCTCATGAGCGCCGAAGAACTCCGCCGCCGCGGGCGCGCGCGACATAGCCAGCCGCCGGTGAGCATGCGAGGGAGCAGTTGCCCGCGCGCCGGAGGAGGAGGTCGTCCCCATGCCGCGCGTGGCTTGCCCACGGCCGGAGGCCCGCCTCGTCATCTCCGTCGGACGAGGACGCTCCGCCTCGCCCGCCGACGAAGCTCCGCCTCGCCCTCGCCTTGGCGGAGGAGGAGGCTGTCCCCGCGCCCGCGCGTGGCTCGCCCGCGGCCGGAGGCCCGACTCGCCATCTCCGTCGGACGGGGGCGTGTGGGTGCTGGAGGCCCGCCGGAGGCAGATCCATCGCCCTCGGAGATGGACGCCACATCGGTGGCGTCGGTGCAGCAGGGCGCGAGGAGTGGAGGGCCGCCGAGCTCCGCCACGCGGTCGCAGAACTGGGGATGGAGGTCGCCGGTGCCTGGGGATGGAGGTCGCCGGTGCTAGGAGAAAAAAGGTGAGAGAGAGGAGCGGGTAGAGGGAGAGAGAGAAAAATTAAAATAATTCTGACATATGGGCTCTTTTGATATAGAGGATGAATGAGTGCGAGAGAAAGTGATATAGAGGAGAGAATCTTGATGACCAGGACAAAATATTTCTTTTAGAGGATGAATTTAGAGAGTCTAACTAGCCACAATTGTCCAGCCCGGGTGTTTCCCACAAACCTTACCTAGGTGTGATCGGTGGCTTACCCAGACCAGCTTCGAGCTCTAAATAAACAACCAAATATATCAGAATTGCATTGATGGAGCCTGGATAAGGTTACAAAACCAAATGCCCCATCGAAGAGGAGGTGGCCCGTGCGGCCGTGGCCATGCAGCAGTGGTGACTGACTGGCTGGGGAGGGGTGATTAAGAGAGTGTAATGTCGTGTGGGTCGCAGGGGTTTCGAAATGTACTTTAAACAGTTTGTCGCAATGCCGCAGGTGCCGTAGGTGGGCGACGCTTTGGATGACGTCTTGGGCTCATGTAATCTTTGCGTTATTTCTAAGACTGCTATATCATATAGAATAAAATAAACATGAAGTAACACTCATTCTTAATGAGAAATTTTATTAGTTTTTAGAGCTATTTAATTTCATGACTCAGAGAGTTTTGATAAACGTGCTAAGAGAGATGCATTTCTTCTTCGTTTTCTTAAATATATTATCATATCATCAAAAATAGTTATGTGTCAGTCTATTCAATACAGATGAAACTCTTACAAAACTTCTACTAAAACTAGCTTTATGCATGCATGAGTCAAGGAAACCTCACTGCATTATCTATCATTATTTTTCCATTATCATCTTGAATATTTCAATCTAATCCATGTCTTCTTGATCCTTTTTCCTGTATATTAGATCATATTTCATATTTTCAATCTTAAAAGTGATAGCATAAGATATAAATAGTTTCATCGAAATTACAGACAGGGACCTTAGACAGTAGTACTTCCTCTATCCACAAATATATAGCTTTGTTCGGCAGGACTTGTTGTAGCTGTGATTGACTTATTGTGAGAGAAAAACATTATTACATAGTTGAAAAGTAGAACTGATTCTGGCTGAATAGCTTAAGGGAACGGAGCAACTTGTAGCCTACTTTTTACTTTACATGAATAGCCATGATCTAAAACTGTGCATCGGTTACCTAAATAGCCACGATTGCATTGCATTGTGGAAACATAGGTAACAATAATTCAAATAACCATCTACAGATAAATGTCACGGACAACTCAAAATTGCTAGCTGAAATACATATATACGACTTATAATTAGAGGGGCCAGTGGAAACATATACAGCTGAAAAGTTAGTAATGCAGACGTTAGAGCATTGCCTATGTGCAGTTTATTCGTACAATAATAATTCCAATTGCTCTGGCCAAGTATGGTGCTTCAAGGCTCATCTTGGTTCTAGTTCTGTAATTGACACTTCATTTGGTGATATCGCCCCTGACGTAACGGCAGTGGATTGGGAAGCTCTAGGGTATGATTCGGAATAAACACTTGAGTAGTAGCCACTCTTGGGAATGAAAAATACTGGCTTTAGTGGAGCCTGGAGAGAGAGAGTGCTGCCGCTGAGCATGACGTTTACTGTTGACATCATCGGTCTTTCAACCGGGTTATCCTGAACACACAGTAGGCCGATATGGACACATTTCAGCATTTCTTGTGCAGGAGCTTTGCCTCTCAGAGATGGGTCCATAACCTCCACAATTGTTCCCATGGTCCAGTGCTCCCAAACCTGTATCAATTATCAAATGTAGATTTTGTTAGTGACTTCGAAGCAAATTACTTGTGTAGAGACTAGAGAGTTTTCGGATAGCAGAATGCCTTACAAGACTTAAGAGATCAATAGACTGCTCGATGTTAAAGGAACCACTGCTTCTTCTTCCAGTTAAGATTTCTAGAATCAAGATGCCAAAGCTGAAAACATCCGACTTTATAGAATAGTGGCCACGCATGGCGTACTCGGGTGCCATATACCCACTGCAATATGAAGGGAAATTCATTCTAGTCAAGACTCACGAATAGAGGCATGGAGCTAGAAAGAGCAAAAGCTTAACAATAAATGGTGCTAAGAAGTGTTTTATCTTTGCATGCAAATTTTTGGTAAGTGGGTGCATATATCGACTCAAGGACCGAGTGGAGCTAGAAAGAGGCAAATTTTAGATGATAAATGGAATTTTAGGCATGGTGGCCCCTAGTTTGGATGTAGACATACTATGTTCCAATGACGCGACTTGTGATCTCCCGTGTTTGATCTACTCCAAATAGCCTCGCCAGGCCGAAATCCGAAATCTTAGGAGTATAATCAGAGTCTAAAAGGACATTGCTCGCTTTAAGGTCCCGGTGAATAATCTTGAACTGAGAATCTTCATGGAGATACTGTAATCCTCTGGCAATTCCATTTATTAACTTGACTCTGTTTGCCCAATCTAGCTCCTTGTTTTTCTCAGGATCTGGCAGTTGAACAAGAAACTTCATGTCAGAAATGTTAAATTCCGATACTACTAGTGCTACAGGAAACAGATTATTACAAAATAATACCGAAAAGGATAGTGTCGATGCTTCTATTGGGCATGTATTCATACACAAGCAGTTTCTCATGTTCTTGCAAGCAAACACCAACAAGCCTAACAAGATTCTTGTGTTGAAGCTTGGCAACCAAAACAAGCTCATTTTTCAGCTCTTGTATTCCTTGCCCTGAACTCTGTGAGAGCCTCTTCACTGCAATTTCTTGACCATCAGGAAGGACGCCCTGCGTAAGTGTGAACCTTCAGTTGCGGAAAATGAAAATGCTTTCTGAATTGGGCTAGTATGAGTGGCACCTTATAGACAGCACCAAAACCTCCTTCACCAAGCCTATTGCTCTCAGCAAAGTTACCAGTCGCAATGCGTAATGTTGATATATCAAGAAGAAGCGACTTGATGCTTTCCATGTCTCCAGCATTAGTTGAATCTGTCAGAATACATATAACGAAAACACAAATACATAATGCCCTTTACAATCAATAAGAAAATACTCCACCCGTTCCGAATTGTAAGTCATTCTAGCTTTTCTAGATACATAGCTTTTGCTACGCACTAATCATTGTCTATGAATCTAGTAAAGCCAAAACGGCTTACAATTTGAAACGGAGGGAGTAATATATAACCAAATATCTAGCGTTCTTTAAAAGTCAAGTATATATGGGTTCCTCTTGCAAATCTGTTCACAGTTCTAAATTGTCAAGACAACTTACAAGATGGTGTCTGCTCTCTTTCTTGTTTTCTCCTCCTCCGGAAGAAACAGAGACAAACAGTACTGATAGCTAGCACAGCAGCAATTATAGGCAGCACAATTGCTAAAGCAATTCCTGTTTTGTTTCTGGTTGTTCCTGTAAACAAAGGTCACAAACTTCAGCAAAAAGCATGCTGCAGATCTTAGAAACAATTCAATTATGATATGAACCACTCCATACAGAACATATTTTACTACAATCAAGGTTCTTTTTAAGGTGCATATATAGACTCAAGCACTTGTAGTTGTAGGGGACTTTGGAGTCCAAGCACTAAGAAGTGAACCTTTGTTGTACTAGGCCCAAACATTATGGAAATCAACTACTAGTTGAGTAGCAGCATGGTCCTTTGCAATATGTTATTTGCAAAAAGGTTCCAACAGAAAAAATAAAACAAAGATAACTTGACAACAAGTTTTCATCCTTTTCTGTTCCTTTCCTAATTAGCATATCATGCAGCGCACCATATCATGAGATAATTTAAAATACTTAGCGTTGATTAGTGCCTACTTATCCCCATTGGAAGTGGAACTAACCACATTGCTTTGTAGACTGACAGACATCACTATGCTAATGAAAACACAAGCACGCTTGAATAAAGGCGAGCACGCTTGAACAAAGGCGAGGTGAGTCATTCTTCTCGTACATGATTTAGATTTACACAAGAGTTCTGTGGCTTGTGGCATACATGGTTGTTTTTTTAATGAGGCTGTGGTTTTTTTAATGCTTTGTATGTATTGATTCCTAGATGCATAGTATGTGTTTCTTTAGAAATAAGCAACCAAGAAGTCTTCAGCATACTGTAATCATGTTTCCAGTCAACAGAGTGGTAAACGATAGAGACGGGACTGCAGAGATGTCATGATCTTGACCAGTCGTGAAAGAAAACCGGTGTACACGGCTGTGTCCACTACCAAAATCTGTTGACAATATTGTAGTTCCCAAATACTGAAGCAGAAGACCAACAGTTTCAGTCGTTTGTTTGGAATAGCCGATTCAACAGTCATTCGAAACTAGTATTAGTGGGCAAATTTTTATTTCCAAAAAAAAGTAGGCTGGGCAACAAATGGAGAGGATTTGTTTGAGCGTGCGCATGTGTTTCTCTTTTTCGTGAAACCGTGTTCTTGAGTTGAGACCAAAATCCTGTTTTAGGATCTGACTTGAAGGAGACATCTAGCACTAAAAACGAACACAAACTAAAAAACTTGGTGAATCTGTTCGTGACATCTCACCTGATGGGGTTGCCGTCGGCGTCACGTTGAATGGCGTAGGAGATGGCGCCGGCGGCGCCGCCTTCGCTGGCAGACGTAGCGAGGGGGCTCCGGAGAAGAAAGAATACACCTCGTACCTGAAATTGCAGCGCATCCCTACAATCCTCCCGCCCTGCCTTCCGCTGAGATACTGCGGCATCTCCGAGATTATGCTCCCAAGGCAGCTCCGGCAGTCGGCGGACGACATGTCCGGCGTGCACTGCGTGAGCCCGTAGATGGTGGGGTCGCTTGCGTCGAAACCCTCCTCCCCCGTGCCAAAACGTGACGAGTTCGCCGCCGCGTAGTCGCCAGTGGCGTTGAGGAGGACGGCGACGGCGGCGTCGAACGCCGCCACCGGCGAGCTCACGCTCTGCGAGTTCATGAGTATGATGGGATTGCCGTTGTCGGTGGTGCTGGCGATGAAGTTGAGGTTGGAGAAGCGGAGGTAGCAGGCGTCGTAGAACACGGCCGCGTCCTTGTCGTAGGCGCAGAGCTGCTGGGCGTCCTGGAACCCCGTGGCGACGCAGGAGCCGCAGGCCGTCGCGTTGGCGGTGTCCCCGCGGCAGAGCGCGAGCGCGTAGACGACGTCCGGGACGGCGCCGACCCTTCCCGCCGCGAAGAGGTCCCCCGACCCCGAGCGGGACACGTTCGCGGAGAGCGCCTTGGCGAGGCTTGCGAGGTTGGACTGGTAGGTGCTCTGGGCCGTGTAGTTGCCGGTTTTCCCGCAGATCTGCCACGGCTGCGCGGCGGCCCGCGGGGAGACGGCGAGGAGGAGGGAGGCGACGGCGAGGAAGAGGAGGTGGCCTGTGGCGAGGCGCGTGGAGGCGCCGCGACCCAACGCGGCCATGGCACTGCGGCTGCTCGTTGGTCGTTGGTGGCGAGCAGACGAGCAGTAGTGACTAGACCCAGGAGGAGGGTAGTGCCCAACGGTACTTTACCCCACAAGTGCTAGCATTATCTGCACTCACGTTCCTTTATTTTTATCATACTGTTTAGTCATCAAGATTTTCTCTTATATACTCATTTCTCCCGCATCCATTCATCCTCTATATCATCCTCTATCCACTGTGGGCCCATTTGAAAATTTATCTAAATATATCCATGAGAGATCTAGTTTTGAAGAATTAATTACAACAAATTTAATGGTGCAATCGAAATTTAATTTGGATTTTCGGTTTGTGAGATATAATGTTTTTTAGTCTGTTGCACACATGGGCCCACATTGTACTCTCTTCTCTCCCTCACAAGCGAGCACGGTTGGCCCCTGCGCGCTGCCGTGTATCCTCGTCCGCTAAATCGTTCCTGTCCGCTGGATTTAGCGGAGCTGTGAGCTTCCCGTTCACGGTAGCGGACGGCGCTGCTGTGAGCTTCCCGTTCACGGTAGCGGACGGCGCTGCAGGCTGCCGGGTACGCTATTCAGTACTGGAGGAGGTGATAGCGTACCCGGTGCGCTCAATCTAACGCATAATGATTATAATGTGTCTTTTAGAGACCATACGTTGATTAGTTCTCCCTCCGTCCTAAAATGGAGGCCGTTGTAGCATTTACAAAAAGTTTCACAAAGAAAGATATTCTGGCTGGTGCACAGTGCAGACATAGTAGCTTAGCCAGTCAGGCACACAACAGACTCATCCGCTCGGCACCTAGGCACTCCATTGGTCCATTCGGCAACAGCTTTTGGTCACGTAGATGATTGCAGTATGCGAAGTAGGGATATACTAGCATTCCTTGGTAATCCCTCCAGCTGCTAGAACGACTAGCATTCTGGGACAGAGGGAGTACGCTATAGAATTGACCGTGAAAAGTCGTAACTCATCGCACATTCGTACCGTGCGTCCGTACAACCCGACTCCCCACGTCTTCTTTCTCTACGCGCCCCACGCCTTTCCTCACTCACCCCACCTCCTCTCCTACCACCATTGGTTGTGGCTTCCTCGTCGCGGGTCATGACACTCGACCACCCCTCCCATCCTAAATACAGGGTAGGCTCGCCAACGTTGTCCTCAACATTACCCCACGCCATCGTCACCGTCTCGACAGCTAGCGGTCGACGACGAGCCGCCTCGCCACGCCGCCCACAACCCACACTCGTCTCTTGAACCCATCCACCATAATCACAAAACCTCATCGCTGACCACTGTGTGAAGCCTTTGCCGACAACCCCACCCATTCGGCCGCCACCCATAGATTTACTAACCTAGAAAACCTAACATCATCGAGATCATCATCTCCGACGTCAGCAACCTCCTCACCGGAACCCTAGCCACCTTGTTCTTCTCTGGCGCGAGCAAAGGGCAGGCGCGGGCGCAAGTGCGTGGGAGCGGACGCGTCAGAGCGAGTTGCACGGTCGCGCTCTAGCCCAACTGTCGCATTACTTTTTGCGTTGTAGAATAGTAGCCAAGACCATTCCAGTGTTTGCGTGTTGGTGACTCAGAATGGGTCTATACTTTGCGCTCTAAACAGTAGTAGTTTAAAGGTTTTTAACAGGAGACTAAGCAATTTAGCGATGATGGCCTCCTTCAGAAATTATAGTAAGATATAACAGAAGATATTTTATTTTGTGGTTTCATATTTATAGTAAGCACTTGGTATGTCCATCAAGTGATTGGTTTATCATTGGCGATACATGTTTCCTATCGTATTTTCTGGTTCCAATTGTCCTCACATAAACAGTTCATGTACCTTTTGGTTAGTAGATTAAGGGTCTGTTTGGTAGGGCTCCGGATCCTCTAAAAACAGCTCTCGCTCTGGCTCCTATGCTGGAGCAGATTCTGTAGTGGAGCTGGAGCTGTTTTAAAAAACCGTTTGGCTGAACAGCTCCTCATATCTGTTATGAATAAATGAGATATAGTCAATGTCCAAGATACCCCTAGCTAAATAGCTCTTCATGTCTCTTATATGCTTGTAGTTATATTTTATATTCCAGTGTTTTCAAAATTTAATTTTTTTAAAAAAATATAAATTATTGACAGACAATAATTAGTGGCTTGTTTATATAGCAAAGTCTTGGTCCACTATTACAGACGTGCTCCTACTAGCTAGTCCGACTGAGGAAAAGAAGGGAGGAGGTGGGATGATGAGGCTGCCACGTGGGTCCCGTGGTGCTGACGTGGCTGAAAGGACCGAATCAGCCTAGAGGGGGGTGAATAGGTGATTCTTGACTATCTGAAACTTCACAAACTATAAGATGTAGTTAGATAGCAACCGGAGAGGCCGGTTTGTTTGGGTAGGTACTACCGGGTGTGAAACACCGGTACTACCAACACAAACAAACGGCACAACCAGGATCCTAAAAGAAACTACAAATCCGATGAATGTAAGCTATGAAGATAAAACAAGTTTCTAGCCAACTTTCCGAAGAATAATTTATGGTAAAACTACTCTCACGAAACCTTGGTTGCTCCCCTTGATGTAGATCGAGCCTTCCCAACCTAAGAACGAGATAGGGATAGGAAGAACACGAAGAACACAATAACAAGAGAAGTAGAGAAAATAGGGACAACAACAACAAGCACACGGGACACAAGATTTATCCCGAGGTTCGGCCAATCCACTAAGGAGTGCCTACTTCCTCGTTGTTGAGGTGACCACAAAGGTCGAAGTCTATTTCACCTCCTCGCCTCACTCAAGCAACCACAAAGGCTACGAGAGTATCTCTACTAGAAATCTCAGGGTAATACAAACGCTTCGGGGAGCCCTCACAAGTAAATCAATACGGGCTACCACGAAGAACACCTAACCGGCTAGAGCTCAAAGAGCTCAAGAGTAAAAGACACAAAACAAGCCGGCAAGATGGAAACCAAGTGCTCAAGTCGAAGATTGATGCTTTCCACTCTCGAATCTCACTTCCCTAGCTCAAATCTTGCAAGGGAATGAATCTAGGAGCAAAGGGGGAGAGAGAGGGGTGAGTCAATGCTTGGAGAGTGTTTGTCTCGAGTTAGGTCAGCAATAAGTGTATAGTGTAAGTCCGTGACCGTGAAAAGTGAAGAGGGGAGGCATTTATACTCCCTCAGTCCCGAGGCTGGTCGGTACCACCGACCATGTCACAACGGTCGCATACACCCAGATCTGGTCAAACTGACAAGCACCGGGCCAAGGTCGGAACCACCGAGGCCGGTGGTACCGAGGTAATGGCGGTACCACCGCCAGGCCAAAACAAGCTCGAACAGAGAGCAACTCAGTTAGGGACTCGGTCCCTCGGAAACTACCGCCCGAGGGTCGGTACCTCCGAGGTCGGTGGTACCGAGGTAATGGCGGTACCACCGCCAAGTCAAATCACATAGCCATATCGAAAACAACAATCACCATGACAGGGGCATCAATAACGAGGATGAACCAAACATGAATATAACAATAAGCATAAAAGTTTTACATCCTCAGCATATCACACATAAAATGTAGCATACCACACTTAGTCTCAAAGATTACCCTTTCTCACAGCTATTATGAAAGGACCTAAGGTGTCGCCTAGAGGGGGGGTGAATAGGCTTTTCTGAAAATTTACAACTTATAATGCGGAAGCAATTAGTATGCGAGTTTCCAATTACTTGGAAACTCCCAATCGGAGTATAAACAACCCCTCAAGAGACAAACACAAAGTATATGACTAGAGATTAATCACTTAGAAGGCAATACCCTGCACCACAAAGATTAGCTCAAGGATTAAACAAATTGGGCACAGTCAGTAAATACCGGACATGTCCGGTATCAATACCGGACAAGTCCGGTATGCACGGGTTGTGCGGGACTGCTCCTTTTCTTCTCCAATTTCTCACACAACCTGCAATCACTATGTATGATGTATATATAAAACTGATTGCTTGCAAAACAACTAGCACAACGAAGAATAACAAATAGCCGAAAGTAAAGCACAAAGGAATGACACGGTATTTGTTTCACCGAAGTTCGGCACCCCCTCGGGTCCTACTCTCCGTTGAGCCGGCTGCGAGCTACCACAAAGGTGGGCTCTAGAGGACACCACGGGTCACTCTAGCCGCGGTCTATTTCACCCGCTATGCTCCTTCCACTAGTTGATCTCTTTTGAGGAGAGATCGAACCTTCACAAACTTTCCGAGGCACTCCACAAATCTCTTGGGTGCTCAACGGCGACGCCTAACCGTCTAGGACCGTAGAGTCCAAGAGTAACGAATGCGCACAACAAGATCGACGATTTGCACAAGTGCTCAAGAGATGGCTTGCTCTCTAATTTTGAATCTCTCTCAACCCACAAATGGATTTGGCAATTAGAGGACAATCACTCACTAAGAGAGGGTTGGAAAGTGTTTTGAAAGGCTTAGAATGAGTGTGGGAACCAGTAGAATCAGCAGCCTCCAAAGGTGGAGGTCTGAGGGTATTTATAAGCCCACATTCGAAACTAGCCGTTTTCTAGCCGTTGGCTGAGTCAGCTCATACCGGACATGTCCGGTATGCATACCGGACATATCCGGTATGCATACCGGACATGTCCGGTATGACTTTACTGCGTGAGGAACACACTGAACAGACCAACTTTCAAACTTCCCAACAGATCTCGGTAGTACCGACCACAAGGTCGGTAGTACCGCTAGTTGTAAAGGGGGTTTTCACAACCTCTCTGGAAGTAGCCAATTTTGACCTACCGGTCGTACCGCTATAACCCCGGTGGTACATCTCGGTGGTACCGACCCAAGCGTCGGTAGTACCGCCTATCACAAAGATACTGTTAGCCACAAATCCGCAAATACCGGACATGTCCGGTATGTCCGGTATGACTTGACTGCGCTAGAAGCACTCTTAACCAACCATCTTTCAAACCCCGAATAGGATCTCGGTAGTACCGACCACCAGGTCGGTGGTACCGACAGTTAAGAGGGGGTTTTGCAACCTCTCTGTGTTGGGCCAAATTTGGCCTACCGGTAGAACCGCCATTACTCCGGTAGCACCTGTCGGTAGTACCGACGCAAGAGTCGGTTGAACCGCCCAAACACAAGCTGCGAGACAGAACTCTGCTAATACCGGACATGTCCGGTATGCATACCGGACATGTCCGGTATGGACTCCACAAGAGCGCCCGAGGCCGAGGCCTGGCGCAGAGGCTCGGGCGAGACGGAGCTTGAGCGCCGAGGCCGAGGCGGAGGGGGCCCTGGCTCGGGCGGGACGGAGCTTGAGCGCCGAGGCCGAGGCCTGGCGCAGAGGCTCGGGCGAGACGGATGGCCGCACTGCTGTGGGCTCATACCGGACATGTCCGGTATGGACAGACAGTGCAACACTCAGCTGAAAGTTAGCTCTAGCTCTCTCATGTCTCACTTAGGTTGGATTGAGCACTTATGAAGAATCATCTACTATATGTTGCATCCCTCTTAATAGTACGGCTTTCCTATTTACTCAAGATAAATTGAAATACGAATTTTAACCTCTTGAGTTGATCTCCATTTGAACCCAAGCCGCTTCTCTTCATTTTCTATATTGGAAGGAATGCTTGTCATGTTTAGAAGTAGATATCCCTCAAGCAAAGCCATCTTGAGCATGTGACTTGACTCCATTCAAGTGATATAATGGAATTCCAAATGTGCCAAGTCACTCCAATCAATATTGTTGCTAGGAATGTCGATTCTCCACTAGATGCGATCTTCAAGCTTGATTGATCCTTCGACTAAATGCAAGTACTTTCTTCTTCACTCTAGCTAGGTTCTTCGGCCGCCAAGACGTCGCTTGCCCTTCACCCTTGCTTAGTACCTCAAAGACTCTTTCCTTGCTATCTTCACCATTTCGAGCCATTCAACCATGCTTCATTTTGAATCCTTTCTTAGCAAACATAAATGCACTATGATTATCCCACAATACGATAACCCTTTATATCAATATCATTCTCATTGTTGTTTTGTGCTTGTGACATGATCTTCATACAACAATCCTTCATTTTGGCTTTGCATTACATTTCAAGTACATAGTGAGATAATCATTTCCCTGTGTCACACTTAGCAAACATATTAGATCTTTAATCAACATTGTCATCAAATCATCCAAAATCACACTTAAGTGCAACATGCACTTTCATATTACAACAAGATAAGCCTAACACTCCCCCTTTGGCATCAAGTTCCAAAGCGGGTAGGCCAAGATAAGCAAAGAATCAATAATAGCTGCTAGAAGATCCATCATGATAAGAGCCCCCGAAGAGAGAGGAATAGGCACTCTCTCCAACGTCACCACCAGGGAAGGATGAAGGAGCCGAAGAATCAGGTGGTGGTGTAGAGTCGCGAGGACCACCACTCCCAGCTGGATCGGCGTCGGGGCCAGCAAAGCCCATGTACGAGCCTCCACCCCCTCCTTGATACGATGTGGACCCGCCAGCAAAGGACGTGCCCATACCATAGTCAGGGAAGAAGGAATGAGGCTGGTACTGAGGTGGTGGCGGAGGATAGAACTGATGGGGCGGATACAACATGGAGCTGTAAAAACCCGCCTCACCACCACCTGGAAACTGGGGCTGCTGCTGGGCCTGCTGCTGGGGCTGTTGCTGGGGGAGACCACCACCACCATCATCATCATCATCATCACCACTCCGGGCCTGAGCATCGTACTCAGCAAACGGATCTGGATGGGGTCGGACCGGAGAGCGCGGAGGAAGATCGAGATGCTGACGCACCTCCTGCTGATGTCGCTCGTCACGATCGGCCCGATAGCACATCCACTCAAAGATCTTGCCAAGGGCGGAGCGAAGACCGCCACTCCTATGCCTCTCACGACGCGGAGGAGGAGCGGTAGCATGGGGAACATCTCCACCCGGCTGAGCCTCGCCAGGCGCTGCTGCATCTGCTGGGACCTCACCACCTTCATCAACCTTTTCTTTGTCCTTGGAAGGAGCCGAGGTGAACTTGCGAACACTGTACTCCTTCATGGTGCGATCATACTCAAAAGTGGCGCCAACCACATGCTCAATGATATGCATAAGATATGGAGCATATGGTAGGGCCTTGTGAGGATCATTGTATACATCGGAGATCTTCTGCCACAGAAGTGAGAGATGCTAAACCGTCCATCTGGCAGAGCAAAGCGGACGAGGACCTTGGCAGCATCATCTCTCAGTTGTCCTGGTCACCAACTTTAGGATCCAGAGTTAGGCGCATCAGGTTGTTGAGCACATAGTAGGCAGGCTTCAGGCCTTGGACCTTGAAGGTTGCCTCGGCACCATCCATGTAGACACCTGAGCTCTGCAACTGCTCTAAGTACATACCCCCTTCATACATCTCTGAAAGACGAGGGGCATCTCTGTCCACATGATCGAAGCCCAACAACCGAGCAAATGTGACGAAGGCACATCTGTAGTGAACCTCTTGGGTCATCCAATGCAGCACGCGAGCTTCCTTATCAATGAACAAAGTGGCCCAAAACTGATAGAGAATCTCCTAGTTGTAGCTGCGCTCACCAGAGATCAACCCCAAGATCCTCCACTCCTCAAGCCTCTTGCACCAAAGACTGAATCTCATCTGAGTCCTTGTCTGTCAAGGAGCGGATAACTAACCGCTTGTGCTCAAAAGAGGGGGATGGCCTTAGCACAGAAACCCTTCCAGAGGACTGACACATAGTAGTCCTGCTGGAATCTTGACCAGAACCTCCGATCAACTGAAGCATCTCTGATAAACAGATAGGGGTTCTCCTCACGCTGCCTTCTCATCAAGCTACCCCGCTTTCTATCGGAGTAATCCATGGGATTTCCAAGAAGAGCGGGAGGGACAACAGACATGACAGCTTCGGTTTCAGGGTGCATGTCAAAAGCCCGGTTGATTAGCATCAACCCTGAAGTCCGAGGGGATTGCCGGTCCAACTTGAGGATCGATGGAGCGACCCTCACGATCGAGACCAGCTGAAGGCACTCCTCCCATAATGACGCTGTGCAGGCGTCCCGCCGGACCAGCGACAGGGGGCGGAGAAGGCTGAGGAGGAGGAGGAGCAGCATGCCCACTGCCACGGGCATGACGGCTCCCGCTCGCCCTTGCGCTATCCACGCTGCGATGACCCATAAGGCCCGCGGACGAGCGTCCACGGACCTGACGAGAGGAGTCATCCATACTCCCAGACCGACCACGGCGCCTGGGATTGCGACGCGGCGGCTCCCCTTGCGCATGACCACCTTGCTCCAAGGCGGCATAATCCTCATCATCATCACTAGGGGAACGAGCACGAGAGGGCCTCCGGCTCATCTAGACAAAGATAGCATAGAGCAACATGAGACAAGATGATGGAACGATTACTTCAACGGATGTAGCAAATAAGACGATCGAAATCGGGAAGGAGAACGGCTCGCTGCGCGCGGGCGGTACTACCGACCCCTGGGGCGGTACTACCGACCGCACAGCAGCGTGCGGTTTCCTTCAATCCAATCTACCAAATCGCTATGAACTTGCGAACCATACATCCTAGAAGCATCTTCATACTAGATAGAACAATCCTACCAAAGGAATCGGCCTAGAACAAAGTACATTGAGAGATCGGGCATGAACACCCTAGTACCTTGCTACTCGAAAAGAGGTCGAAATCCAATGAAGGAGGAAACTTCGAGCTTTAAGAACACCACCAAGACGATCTCCACGCTCCAAAGCAACTTTCCACCGGAGGGATTGGATTTGGATGGAGGAGGAAAGAGATCGAAGAGGAAGAAGTTACGGTGGCTAGAACGGGCTCGGAAGATGGCGCAAGAAGACAAGGACTGGTGGCGGCGCGGTCAAAAGAGATTGACTAGGGTTGAAAAGATTCACCGCGCCCCTTTTTATACTCGGAGGAAACCGGTCGGTGGAACCGCCCATAGGGGCCGGTACTACCGCCGTCGGTAGTACCGACACAATGGCAGTACCACCGACAGGCAGAAAAACAGAGGGTCCAGAGAGGGTTTCCAGGAGGACTTTGTGTGGTATACTACACACACTTCAAATATGTCCAGATTTCATAGAATCAATACATAGCTATGGACACAAGTGAAGCATGCAAAATAGATTTTGAAATCACATACAATATTTGTCAAAAGCATTTGTTTAGGTTTCTAGGTGAAAACAAATATGTGCAAGACATCAAGCCACGTTACGAGAATCAATGATATTTAGTTCACTCCTCAAAGCACAAATCTTGACTCATCTAAAGGCTTTGTGAAGATATCGGCTAGTTGTTTTTCGATGCTCTCATGGCGTATTGCGATATCTTCTTTGGCTTCATGGTCTCTCAAGAAATGTGTCGGATGTCTATGTGTTTTGTGCGAGAGTGGTTACGGGATTGTTTGCTAGTTTGATAGCACTCTCATTGTCACACAAAAGTGGAAATTTTTGGTTTGCTCACATCTGAAGTCCTTTAGTGTTTGCTTCATCCAAAGTAGTTGAGCACAGCAAGCGCCGGCCGCCACATACTCGGCTTCGGCGGTGGATAGGGCAACACTATTTTGTTTCTTAGAACTCCATGACACCAAAGACCTCCCAATAAATTGGCAAGTCCCGGTAGTGCTCTTTCGGTCCTACCTTGCAACCGGCATAGTCCGAATCGAATAGCCAAGTAGATCGAAAGTGGAGCCCTTGGGATACCACAAGCCAAGATTCGGAGTGTGCACTAAGTATCGAAAAATTCTCTAACGGCCATAATATGACATTCTTTCGGATTAGCTTGAACCTTGCAGAAACCACTTGCCACACCACTAAGACTCCCCACCCCATGTATCGGTGCTTATCTGAGAGCACAAGGAAATGTTTTGAATTTGTGCAGATCGATTATGATTCGCCGATATACCTTTTGGTCCATGACTCTTTACCTCCACATTTTAGGACAAGATGTGCTATTGGTAGGCATGGGGTCTTGATGGGTTTGCGCCTTTTGTTTTTTTGGTTTTTCCAATATCAAACTTTTAGCATGTTCTTGTATACTTGGTTTGACGTGATGAACGTGCCATCGTGAGTTGCTTGATTTGGAATCCAAGAAGTAATTAACTCACAACCATCATGGGAGGCATCCGAACCTTTTGTGTCATTGATCCTACTAATATTCCTCCACAAAGACAACATTTAGTATACCAAAATCATTATGTCAGTGACATATATTTTGTGCACACAAAAATCAGTTATCAACTTTGCGAATAAATAAAGTAGCATGGCCTCTCCTATCTCAAACTCCTTTTTGAGTAGGAAAGTCCTTAAGACAATCATACCAAGCTCTAGGGGCTTGTTTAAGCCCATAGAGCGCCTTGTCGAGCTTGTAGACGTGGTTGGGAAACTTTGGGTCCTCAAACCTGGTGGTTGCTCCACATAGACCAATTCGGAGAGGGGGCCGTTGAGGAATGCACTTTTCACATCCATTTGGTATAGCTTGAAATCATGGTGAGTAGCAAAGGCAAGTAATATACGAATTGACTCGAGCCTAGCTACAGGTGCATAGGTTTCCCCGAAATCCCAAACCTTCGATTTGAGTGAAACCTTGAGCCACCAACCGTGCTTTGTTCCTTGTCACCACGCACTGCTCGTCTTGCTTGTTGCGGAAGACCCATTTGGTTCCTATCACATTTTGCTTGGGCCTTTCCACCAAGGACCAGACTTCATTCCTGGTGAAGTTGTTCAGCTCTTCTTGCATAGCCATCACCCAGTCCGGATCGTCAAGTGCTTCTTCCACCCCTAAGAGTTCCAAAGAGGAGACAAACAAGTAATGTTCACAAAAATTTGCTAAACGAGAACGTGTCGTTACCCCACGCCGTATGCTCCCCAATATGTTGTCAACGGGATGATCCCGTTGAACTGTATGATGAACTCTTGGGTGTGGCACATGTGATCTTCGTTGGATGGGTCCCATCTTCATCGTATGCATTGATGTCCCCATCTTCTTGTCGGACTTCATGTTGAGCTCGTGTTTGATCATCAACTTGGTGTATCACTTGAACATCATCCACACTACCACCATTCGGAGTTGCGGAAGCTTCATCATGCGCATTTGGATGCACATGATGGATATGAGAATCTTGTGGAGTGTGTGATGGTTCATTTTCATCATCTTGTATTTCAACGGGACTCACATCACCGGTTGCAAGCTTCTTGATAGCTTCGGATGGAGGCTCGTCATTACCTACAAGCTCATCATTGACTTGCTTCTTTTTGAGAGCCGTCGGATTCATCAAAAGTCACGTCTACCGTTAACTCAATAGTGCCGGTGGCATTATTGAATACACGGTAGCCATGTTCGTTAGTACCATAACCAAGTAGAAAGCCTTCGTGTACCTTAGGTGCAAACTTTGAACTTTTGGCCCTTTTGTTAAGTATGAAACACTTGCAGCCAAAAACTCGAAAGTAATGCACCTTTGGTTTGTTACCGGTTAGAAGCTCATATGGCGTCTTCCCTTTAGCTTGTGAAGGTAGAGGCGGTTGATTGCATGACACGCCGTGTTCATTGCCTCCGCCCAAAATCCATGGGAAGTCTTGTACTCATCCAACATAGATCTTGCAGCTTCAACAAGAGTTCTAATCTTCCTTTCCACAACCCCATTTTGTTGTGGGGTATATGGAACGGAGAACTCATGCTTGATCCCTTCTTCATCAAGATACTCTTCTATGTTGGTGTTCCTAAACTCGGTCCCGTTGTCGCTTCTCACTTTCTTGATTTTGATGTCGAACTCATTTTGTGCTCTTCTAGCAAACTTCTTGAAGATACCTTGCGTTTCGCTTTTGTCTGCTAAAAAGAACACCCAAGTGAAACGAGAATAGTCATCCACAATAACGAAACCGTATTTGTTACCGCCGATGGCTTTGATAAGCAATAGGTCCGATGAGATCCATATGCAATAGCTCCAATGGTCTTGTGGTCGACACAATGTTCTTGATTGGATGTTTTGCTCCTACTTGCTTTCCGGCTTGGCACGCACTGCAAATCCTATCTTTCTCAAAAGAAACATTGGTCAGTCCAAGGATGTGCCCTTCTCTTTGAAGTTGGGCCAAGTTCCTCATCCCAACATGAGCTAGTCGGCGATGCCAAAGCCAACCCATGCTAGATTTTGCATTAGACATGTTGTAGGTTCTACCTTACTAGTTGAGAAGTCAACTAAGTAAAGTTTTCCCTTCAATACGCCTTTAATGCAATAGAGGAATCCCTTCTTCTAGAGACGGTCACCCCCTTATCCGTAAAGAGACAATCGTAACCCATTTCACAAAGTTGAGAAACGGATAACAAATTGTAACTCAACGAATGCACAAGTAATACATTAGATATGGAATTGTTAGTTGAGATAGCAATTTTACCCAAACCAAGCACTTCTCCTTTACCATTGTCACCAAAACACAATGTGTTGCATGAGGTCGTGGCTTGGTTGAAAGGAGGAGAACATATCTTTTGCCCCGGTCATATGATTGGTGCATCCACTATCCAACACCCAACTTGATCCACCGGAGGCATATTCCTACAAAACAAGTTTATGTTCTAGATTTAGGTACCCAAACGAGATTGGGTCCTTGGGGGTTAGTCCATAGCTTTTGTGTACCCAAACGTTTTCATTAATTTCCTCTTCTGAGGCGAACCAACATTAGCTTTGACAACTATTTTGCACTATCACAAACCAAAACACAAATAATCAATGATAAGCATCCTTGATATGGGCTTTGTTGCTTGAGGGCTCCACTTGCTTCTCCTTGTGATCTTACCATTAGCAGTGGAGCCTTTGGATTGTGCAACCTTGTTGGCCTTGTTCATTAGGTCAAAGAGAGGAACTCCTTTGTAAAGTTGACAAAATGGTAACCTCATTGACATGTCATTTCACCGTGGCCCTTACCACCCTACCTATTGTACCCAATTCCATCCTGTGGATGGGTGCCTTGCGTCTTGAGGATATCTTTTGGTGTTGCACCTACACTTGACACCATTCCTCAAGATTCATTTCAACCATATGAGCATTGTCTTTGTCTTCTTTCTAGCTCAACAAGGTCTAGCTTGCACAGCCATTTAATCACTAGTTTATAGCATCTTTTGCAACCATTACTAGTTGAAGCATTAGAGCCATCGGGAATCCTAGAAGAGGTGAAGAGGGCTATTCCAACAGAGTGTTGTAGCTTGTTCAGAGTTTGAATTTAATTTGGAGCTTGTTGAGGCTCACTTGAACAATTCTAACTCCATTCTTTTCGGATGCCAATTGAGTCATTGCTAATGGAACACTCCTTGCCAAATTCTTGTTGGAGTCATTGGCCTCTAAGGATAGTTCCTACGGTCAATTATCAACCTTTCAACTTCTCCTCGGCAAGGAAGAGGCTTCAATGCACGGTTTTTTCTCTCTCTTGAGAGTCAAGTCCCCTTGCAATTGCAAGACTTCTCATTCCGACTCTACTCTAATGTAAGTGAGCAAATTTTTGATTTTAGCTCCAACCGTTTCTTTCCAAACTTTCTAAAACTAAGCTCAAATTCATCCATATCATCATCACACTACATCATAACTGAGAACAAGTAGGAGAGTTAAGGCTACCTCTCATTTTAGCCAGAAGCAAGAATGAAGTGAAGTCACTCGTCGTCGGATGAGGTTCTCGAACAAGCGTGACGAAGCTTGTCGATTGTTAGCCATGTTGGAAGAGCAGACTTGGAGAAGAGGTCTGTGTGTATGGGCGATTGTTGGACCAGCTCTCCTTCTCCTCTTGGCTTCTGTCTTCTCTTATCATTGAGTCATCTTCCGAGACCACTCATCACCAAGATGAGCTTCTACCACCCTTCTTCTTCTAGCTTCGTGTCATCACTCTGCTATACTGTGTTCTTTCTTTCTTTTGTGGACAATCGGCAATGAACTGATCATCCGACTCCACACTCATAGCAATTTCTTTCTTTGAACTCTTGAAGTAACCACCTTTGCCCTCTTGTGCATTTCTTTCTCAGGAATCTTCGAAAGTTCTTCACAATAAGGGACCAACTCATCTCGGGAGTCTCTCACTTCCTCGCTTGAAGAGTCATTTGGGCCTTCTTCCTTCTTCTTGATTAGCCGCAAGGACTTGGTGCATCATTCTTCATTTGCTTGGACAATTTGGTTGATGCCTTTTGTTCGGCCGCTTCACATTTGTCGGCCCAAGTCTTGTGTGGACAACTTAGCCCACTCATGTCCATACAATCCGCAACCATAGCTAATCTCTTCTTTTGTTTCTTGCCCTTGGTTGCTTTCTCATGACTTGAGGAGTGACTAGATTGTTGGATTTTGGAGGAAGCAAGGTTTGAACCCTTCTCAAGCTTCTTCCACCATGATATCACGGTTATCTTGAGAAGGTTGTGCTTTCTCCTCATCCTTCAATCTAATCACATCCTTCTTTAGATTTCCCACTTCTTCGATGAGCCTAGCATTTTCTTTAAGAGTTTGCTCAATCGAAGATTGGCTTGCTTGAGAAGCACACTCATTAGCACAAATAACATTTAATTGAGATGGTGCACTAGTGAGTGTAGTAGTGTGAGGTTGAGAGGATTTTACCATAGCAATAACAACCTCATGTGCAATCTCAAGCATTGCATTTGATTCCACTAGCTTTCTCATGTGAGCACTTGAGATAAGTGAAGTCCTCTTGTAGGAACTTGTGCTCATATGAGAGATCACTCATTTTTGCCATTAAGCATGTAGTTCTCCTTCTCTAGCCTTTCCACATTAGATAGAGAGTTAGTAGCTAAGGCATGCTCAATTGAAAATTTTTCATACCTTTCTTCTAATGCCTTTAGCTCTTCTAATTTGGGAGATGAGGAACTCTTCTTGATTTTGAAGGGATTGCTCTTGTTCATCCACCTCCTTTTCTAGCTCATCATTTTTCTTCAGCAAGTTGACGAACAAGAGCTTGTCTTCATACTTGAGATAATCAAGCGATTCATCATCTTCATCATCCTCATCGCTCTCTACTTGATTATCTCTTGATGCCTTCTCCTTGATCTCACCAAGAATCTTCTCTTGATCTTTCTTGGTTGCTTTCTTCTTGTTCTTCTTGGCCATGAGACACAAGTGATGAGTATCATGAGCTACCGAGGTTGACTCATCACTTGGTCGCCACCGAGCATGAGAGCCGTTGCTGTCTGCTCCCAGCTCCCTGTCTGCTGGGCTGATACCAGACATGTCCGGTACCCATACCGGACATGTCCGGTATGGACAGACAGGGTCCAGAGCAACAGCTGGCAGCCCTCGATCCGGCTCGTCTTCCTTGAGGCTTCTTGAGGCTTCCTCACATGATGATGACTCAATGGACTTCAATTCCATTGAATCACAATCATATGCTTCATCACATTTGGACTTTCCATACAAGTGGGTAAGTCTAGTCCAAATGACATGAGCACTCTCCGGTGGAGATTCTCCGTTGTAGATAGCCTCCTTAAGAACCTCTGCACTCAATGAGTTCAACATGATCAAACACGCATGAGCATTGAGTTGCACACATATCTCTTCCTCTTTTGTCAAGTTCTTATAGTTGCTCCAATCAACTATAGAAAGAGATATGCTTGCATCCACAATATGCTCAATAATGGGGCTAATAGCCCGAAATGCATTGAGTACATAAGATGACCAAGATAGAAAGTTTGAACCATCATTTTGGAGAAGCACCACGTTTGTCTCCATAGGCGAATCCATCGGTTCTCACAAGCGGTGAAGCTCAAACGTGAGTCCAAGCTCCGATACCAATTGAAAGGACCTAAGGTGTCGCCTAGAGGGGGGGTGAATAGGCTTTTCTGAAAATTTACAACTTATAATGCGGAAGCAATTAGTATGCGAGTTTCCAATTACTTGGAAACTCCCAATCGGAGTATAAACAACCCCTCAAGAGACAAACACAAGTATATGACTAGAAATTAATCACCTAGAAGGCAATACCCTGCACCACAAAGATTAGCTCAAGGATTAAACAAATTGGGCACAGTCAGTAAATACCGGACATGTCCGGTATCAATACCGGACAAGTCCGGTATGCACGGGTTGTGCGGGACTGCTCCTTTTCTTCTCCAATTTCTCACACAACCTGCAATCACTATGTATGATGTATATATAAAACTGATTGCTTGCAAAACAACTAGCACAACGAAGAATAACAAATAGCCGAAAGTAAAGCACAAAGGAATGACACGGTATTTGTTTCACCGAAGTTCGGCACCCCCTCGGGTCCTACTCTCCGTTGAGCCGGCTGCGAGCAACCACAAAGGTGGGCTCTAGAGGACACCACGGGTCACTCTAGCCGCGGTCTATTTCACCCGCTATGCTCCTTCCACTAGTTGATCTCTTTTGAGGAGAGATCGAACCTTCACAAACTTTCCGAGGCACTCCACAAATCTCTTGGGTGCTCAACGGCGACGCCTAACCGTCTAGGACCGTAGAGTCCAAGAGTAACGAATGCGCACAACAAGATCGACGATTTGCACAAGTGCTCAAGAGATGGCTTGCTCTCTAATTTTGAATCTCTCTCAACCCACAAATGGATTTGGCAATTAGAGGACAATCACTCACTAAGAGAGGGTTGGAAAGTGTTTTGAAAGGCTTAGAATGAGTGTGGGAACCAGTAGAATCAGCAGCATCCAAAGGTGGAGGTCTGAGGGTATTTGTAAGCCCACATTCGAAACTAGCCGTTTTCTAGCCGTTGGCTGAGTCAGCTCATACCGGACATGTCCGGTATGCATACCGGACATGTCTGGTATGACTTTACTGCGTGAGGAACACACTGAACAGACCAACTTTCAAACTTCCCAACAGATCTCGGTAGTACGGACCACAAGGTCGGTAGTACCGCTAGTTGTAAAGGGGGTTTTCACAACCTCTCTGGAAGTAGCCAATTTTGACCTACCGGTCGTACCGCTATAACCCCGGTGGTACCTCTCGGTGGTACCGACCCAAGCGTCGGTAGTACCGCCTATCACAAAGATACTGTTAGCCACAAATCCGCAAATACCGGACATGTCCGGTATGCATACCGGACATGTCCGGTATGACTTGACTGCGTGAGAAGCACTCTTAACCAACCATCTTTCAAACCCCGAATAGGATCTCGGTAGTACCGACCACCAGGTCGGTAGTACCGACAGTTAAGAGGGGGTTTTGCAACCTCTCTGTGTTGGGCCAAATTTGGCCTACCGGTAGTACCGCCATTACTCCGGTAGTACTGTCGGTAGTACCGACGCAAGAGTCGGTTGAACCGCCCGAACACAAGCTGCGAGACAGAACTCCGCTAATACCGGACATGTCCGGTATGGACTCCACAAGAGCGCCCGAGGCCGAGGCCTGGCGCAGAGGCTCGGGCGAGACGGAGTTTGAGCGCCCGAGGCCGAGGCCTGGCCCAGAGGCTCGGGCGAGATGGAGCTTGAGCGCCCGAGGCCGAGGCCTGGCTCGGGCGGGACGGAGCTTGAGCGCCGAGGCCGAGGCCTGGCGCAGAGGCTCGGGCGAGACGGATGGCCGCACTGCTGTGGGCTCATACCGGACATGTCCGGTATGCATACCGGACATGTCCGGTATGGACAGACAGTGCAACACTCAGCTGAAAGTTAGCTCTAGCTCTCTCATGTCTCACTTAGGTTGGATTGAGCACTTATGAAGAATCATCTACTATATGTTGCATCCCTCTTAATAGTACGGCTTTCCTATTTACTCAAGATAAATTGAAATACGAATTTTAAACCTCTTGAGTTGATCTCCATTTGAACCCAAGCCGCTTCTCTTCATTTTCTATATTGGAAGGAATGCTTGTCATGTTTAGAAGTAGATATCCCTCAAGCAAAGCCATCTTGAGCATGTGACTTGACTCCATTCAAGTGATATAATGGAATTCCAAATGTGCCAAGTCACTCCAATCAATATTGTTGCTAGGAATGTCGATTCTCCACTAGATGCGATCTTCAAGCTTGATTGATCCTTCGACTAAATGCAAGTACTTTCTTCTTCACTCTAGCTAGGTTCTTCGGCCGCCAAGCCGTCGCTTGCCCTTCACCCTTGCTTAGTACCTCAAAGACTCTTTCCTTGCTATCTTCACCATTTCAAGCCATTCAACCATGCTTCATTTTGAATCCTTTCTTAGCAAACATAAATGCACTATGATTATCCCACAATACGATAACCCTTTATATCAATATCATTCTCATTGTTGATTTGTGCTTGTGACATGATCTTCATACAACAATCCTTCATTTTGGCTTTGCATTACATTTCAAGTACATAGTGAGATAATCATTTCCCTGTGTCACACTTAGCAAACATATTAGATCTTTAATCAACATTGTCATCAAATCATCCAAAATCACACTTAAGTGCAACATGCACTTTCAGAAAGAACAAGTACTATCAAATGGTTGTGGGTACAAATGTTAGCTTTGATGAAATGTATTAACACTCACAGTTGGAGTTTTATTGTAGAAAAGTTCCAAATAAAATAGTTTTAGTATCATCAGTAATGCAAAGTTATAGTACAACATGTTATAAGGCTACGAGTCAAGAGAACTTGTACCCGGAGTTGATAATGATTGGCAACAACAATAACAATTTAAGTAACTTACTCCTATGACAACGGAGTGTGCTGCTAAATGAATAAAGAACACCAGAATAAAGTGACTTGCGGGACAGTTTGTAGCTTTATTAGACTTTTGGTCCAGTAAATGAATAAAGAACACCAATTAGTAGTGTTTTGTTCTCGATATATGAGCACAAAATTAAGTGACTGATACATCAACAGATCTCACAAAACAGTTGCAACACAACAAATCCCTTAGCTATTACATAATCCCTATTAGTATTAGATTCTAGCACACACAAAATTTACATTTTTTTTCGACCTCTCACCCTTTTGATACGTATATGCAATGCAACAGTACGTGCTGTCATGTATGGATGCTCCCAAATACCATCCGCAAGACCACAACACTGCAAAAAAAAAAAAAAAAAAAAAAAAAGTGTCCTGGTGTATCACCGTATATATACGTATAAAACCCCTTCACGCGTACGTACTCACAAGTCCCTTCTGCATGTATTTAGTATTTGTGTGTGTATATAGGCGTAATAATCAAGTCTATACGACGACGACCTTCTGCATGTATTTCTGAAAATGTGTCCTAATGGACGACGACGAACGTGCGTGCATGCGCATGCGCGCGCGTTGATGCGCCGGCCACGATCACCACGCAGCTCATAGGCTCCGAGAGCGCTCGCCGGACTGGAGCAGTGTCGGCTCGTCGCAGACGAGGTCGCGCAGGCTGGGCTTCAGCTGCGCGCGGAAGAACTCCTCGTACTCGGCGGCGCCGCCGGACTTGCGGCGGACTTCCACAACCAGCAGCTCCGGCGTGAGCTCGTAGATCTCGGCGGCCACGGCCAGCGCGCCGTGCTCGCCCTCCCGCGTCCCCTCCATGCTGATCGACCCGTCGTCCCTCTCGCGCACCACCATGCCGGCCGCCGACGCGGCCCCCTCCAGCGTGGCCAGGATCTGCTCCACGGGAGCCGCCGACACGAACCGCGCCGCCGGCGGCTGCGGCGGCTGCTCCGGGACACCACCCCCTTCTTCGCCGTCCTCGAACAGGCCCGAGAGGTCGAACCCCCTCGAGAACGAGATGATGTCGAACGCGTTCAGGCTCGACCGCCGCCGGCTGCTCCCGCCGAGCCCGAGCCCGCTGCGCGCTTCCAGCTGCAGCAGCGACGGCGCCGACCCGCACGACGTCAGCCCGGCGGCACTACCCTTCCTCGCCTTCTTGGGAGCGGCGTCTGCCCGTGGCGTGTCGGGCTCGGGCGGCGAGGTGGACAACGCGTCGTCGACGACGACGTCGTCGTCGTCCAGGTCGAAGCAGGTGAAGGAGCGGTCGTCCTCGACGCGGAACGAGAAGCGGCGGAAGCCGAGCTTGAACCACTCGTCGTCCATGATCTCGTCCGCGGTGGCGCGGCGCTGCGGGCTGGTGTCGAGGACGCGGCGCAGGAGACGGGTGAGCTCCGGCGAGAACCACTTGGGGCAGCGGAACTCGCCCCTGTGGATCTTGCGGTACATGCCCACGAGGTTGCGGCCCTGGAACGGGAGGTATCCGGCGGCGAGCACGAAGAGCACGACGCCGCAGGACCAGAGGTCGGCCTTGGCGGCGTCGTAGCCGCGGCGGGAGAGCACCTCCGGCGCGACGTAGGCCGGGGTGCCGCAGAAGGTGTGGAACAGCCCGTCGTGGCGCATCTGGTCGGCCACCGCGGAGAGGCCGAAGTCGGAGACCTTGAGGTCGCCGGCGTCGTCGAGGAGGAGGTTCTCGGGCTTGATGTCCCGGTGGTACACCCCGCGCGCGTGGCAGAAGGCGACGGAGGACACCAGCTGCTGGAAGTAGCGCCGGGCGTCGTCCTCCCGGAGCCGGCCCCGCGCCACGCGCGCGAACAGCTCGCCGCCGCGCACGTACTCCATCACGAAGTAGATGCGCAGCTTGGTGGCCATCACCTCGTAGAGCTGCACGATGTGCGGGTGGCGCACCCGCCGGAGCACCGCGATCTCGCGCTTGATGTGCGCCATCAGGCCCGACTTGAAGATCCTCTCCTTCTCCATCACCTTGATGGCCACCTCCTCGCCAGTGAGCACGTTGCGCGCGTGGTACACCTTGGCGAAGTTGCCCTGCCCCAGCAGCTTCCCCACCTCGTACCGCCCCAGGAGGAGCGCCGG
The DNA here is from genome assembly GCA_009763385.1 of Coix lacryma-jobi var. lacryma-jobi. Lineage (NCBI taxonomy): Eukaryota > Viridiplantae > Streptophyta > Magnoliopsida > Poales > Poaceae > Coix > Coix lacryma-jobi. Next base: position 125,191,916 of record CM019827.1, on the reverse strand, counting down.
CTTCTGCTTGGACTCCCGGCCGCCGCCACCGCCGCTGCCGTTGCTTCCTCCCTTGTCTGCCATCGTCCTCGCCATCGACGGTTGACAGAACAGCAGGAGCTTCACTAGCTAGCTAGGCTAGCTGTGCTGCGGCAAGGACCGATCGATCGCCGGAGATGGAAGAGAGAAACGGATCGGAGGGAGGAAGAGAGAATATGATCGATGAAGTAGAGGTGGCATATATAGAGAGAGTGTGCTCTTAAGAAAAGTTTGACTTTTTTTTTGGAGATCTTCTATATTGTGTACTTTCTTTTTCATAATTTGAATTTTCTCGAGAAAATTTAAGCATTTTTTGGTACAGGTGTAATGTGGTGGGAGAGCACTAGTAGTTCAGTCATGGCTGACTCGGATCTCTCCACGGCCGTTCGATGTGGATGGTGATGCTATCTGGGCCGTTGGTTCTGGGTAAGGCCATCCTGCGTGGTCGGTGGTCTGGTGAAGGCCATTTCTGCACATTTGCACTTTCTGTCATGAGTCATGACACGGATGGATTGGTTGGAAAATGATTTCTCATCTAATTTGGTCTGACATTTCTGTGCTTTTTATATGCTTAGTTGGAAATGCTACGGAAAAAAGGTCGGTGCACGGTGACAGTTAAGCGTTTCACAGGTGATTTGTTGCTATCCTCCACGCACGCAGGAAAAGGTTGGTGGGAAACAAGTTAAGTCATTCGCTCTATATTCTACTCCAAAATGTTCTGGTGCAGATTGAGATGCTTTTTCCACCTGTATGTCCTCATGGCCATCAACGATTTTACCAGAAGAAAATATATGTGGTCAGAAAATGTTGATTAGCTCTTGATATTGAAAGGTAGATAGAGATTACTCCTGATGAAAACAGAATGCTAGTTTTTTTTAGTTTGTGTGTTCAAGGATGGGTGTCAGAAGTTGCAATTTTTGTTTTCTTTTTTCCAGAGTTGAACAAGAAGCACCCTCTTCGTTGTCCCAAGATTATTGGTCTCCAAGAAACAAACAAGATTAATGTATGTTCTACAATCTGGAATCAACCTTCCACATCATGAGGGGACACTTATTTTGCGTCCAAACACAAATGTTTAACCCCTCTGCCTCGATTTTCCATGTAGCCCCTCTATGCTTCATAGAGACATTAAGTACTTTTCCACAGTGCAATTGTCTCCATTTATTTAGTTTGTTCAAAGATGCATGCATTGCACGACGAAATGTTCCATGGGGGAAAAAGATATTGTTGATTGCTGTAATGACTATGTATTGGAATAAAGAATACCCTGGAAACCTTCAATAATTGGGTAACAGCTTTCAAAATGATGTAAGTAGTAAGGAACTAATTAAGATCAGAGAGGGAGGAATGTGATGCCCGGGATTCAGTGTTACACGTTGGATCCAACGCATGCAGGGATCAGAAATTGTATAGGCAAAAGAAATTTTCCTTCAGGTTTTATATTAGCCTTTTTTTTTGTTAAACGCAAGTTCCCTACAAATAAAACATTAGGTTTCGGTAGAGCAGATTATTTAGTCCAATATTTATACAATGCACTTGCATGCTTGTATAATGTTAACTAGCATGATTTCTTTTAGAAAAAAATCAAGCTAATACGTACTAAATACTTATACAGATCAACTGATACGTCAAACGTATCTTTTTGGACTTTATACATAATATACATCAGTGTAGATTCACAGTGCATGATGCCATGATCGATGATAAACACACATGCTAAACATAGTGATAGTCTTCACTCACAGCAATACAGCATCCATATATCCATGCATGGAGACAAACATTCATGCAGCTGCAACACAACAGAAGTCAGTTAACAATTTGCCTAGTGTACATGGATAATACAAGAGAATTGTACACTCTCATTTTTGGAACAGTATTATAAGGAAAACAGGGTCGTGTACATATGTGACTGTGCAAATCTTCAGGCCGTCATGCGGCCTTCATCATCAACCTGACAAACTTGAAGAAAGGCAAAACGTTCACCAAAGATGCACGTATGCCATGTAACCGGACGCCATGTTATCAGTCAGTGGCTAACTGATTACATGCTGAGGATTGTATTCAGAACCACAAAACGATGAACGATTCCAGAAGCACGTACGATATGCTGGTGCATGCATCGACACAATCCTCGGTCATACTATTTGTTCTGCCATTGCAATATGCAACACCATGAGCGCAACAAATGGGGATCTCTGTATGACGTTCGGTTCCATTCAGTTACACAAATTAAATTCACTTCCACAGTATTTTGTCATGGTAGTGCGCTTACCAACAGCAGTGTACAACAAATAGTACGACTATTTTGGTGCCAAGGAGGATCAAACCAACTGCCGGCTTATAAAGCATTTGAATTATTGTACTCCCTCAATTCCAAATTATAAGTTGCTTTATTTTTTTTTACATTCGATTTTGTTACGTATCTAGCCATATTATATACCTAAATGCATAGCAAACTGAATGTATAAAAAAAGTCAAAGTGACTTATAATTTTGAACGGAGAGAGTAATTATTATGTCTTAGGCAGTGAGACTGTCAGTGTGCATGACCAACTAGCCAGATCTCAGAGTCCATCATGCATTCTTCTCGAACTTGTGGATCTGTTTCAAGAATATCCAAGTCAACTGCACACAAAAAATACAGTAGGTATAAACATGCCCTAGGGAAGATATCTCGATTGCAGCGGCGGATCTACAGCCCAGCCCCCCCTAAAGCTAGTTCATCAGTGTAAAAATGAAGGAAATGGAAAAAAAATAAGTGGAGAAAAGAAGGAAAATGAAGAAATAGAGGAAGAAGAAGAGATCAGCCCCTCTTTGATTGTGTTCTGCATCCGCCACTGCTCGATTGCAATACTTGGCACTACCATGACATGTGGAGTTACACAGTACGAGTAAGCAGTGTATAGAACTTAAACGGGCCTCCACTCTTCAAGGTCCTGGTCCTGGCCTCCTGGGAGAGTGTGGTGGACAGCAAAGGGTCACAGCCTCGGAGTTCTGCTGGTGGCCGGTGGATGCCTCATGCATGCCTGGGACGCTTTGGAGGAGTGGAGACGAGGCCAGCCAGCCAATGCAATCCCTCGCTGGGAAAATGATAGCAGCAAGACTAAGGGGGTGTTTGGTTCCTACCCCCTAAAGTTTAGCCACTAAAGTTTAGTGGAGGTCACTAGTGTTGTAGTGTTAAAAATGACTTTTAGTGGGGGTGTTTGGAACTTTAGTGACTAAAAGTGACTAAATTTTAGTGGCTAAACTCTAGGGGGTGGGAACCAAACACCCCCTAAGTGACGACAAGTACAGAAACTACATTTCCTTCCTCATATACCCCGTGCATGACATATGTGTTCCCAGAACTAATTAAACAGCTAGCTGCTATGGTATTCATCCAAAGCACTCGACGATAAGCATGGTCAGAACTGAGATCTTCATCCACTAAACAAAATAAGGAATGTAGGCACAAAAAAGATTCTTTTGCAGAGGAATCACGCGTTTTTTTTTTCTGGGAGCCGTGATTTCAGATCAAATAATGTCAGCTTCGAACTAGGAGATCTAGAGAGTCTCTGGACTGCATAATGGTTATGGACCATGGTAGGCATATTCTGCTAGATTGCATTATGAGGGAAATATATATGAGAACTAATTCATCCACGGTGCATATTGTAACAAAACCCCAATACATATAGAATCGGACTCTATATATTTCCTAGACACGAGTTGTTCTAAGCCTCCACTGACAGGGCAGTTAGGAGGAGGTCGATGAAAAAATTGAGCGTAGAGAAATATAAGCTTTTTAATATAATATTAAAATAGATATAGATATTTAACATTTCTAGACGCGAGTTGTTTTAACCCTCCACCGACAGTATTAGATTAGAAGTAGATAGATATATATAGATATAGATATATATCTAGATCGACTCTTTTTAGTATTATAAAAAAATGCCGGTTCCATCCTGTACTTCTCTTTGGGCTGTAGCCCACCGACGGACTTTTGCACCTATACAAGACATACAAGCTTTCATCCGGCCCAACTAAACAATATTCCCTTTCTCCAATCATTCAGCGGTGCCTGAGCCTACTTATCGCCTTATCATGTCTGCATGTAGTACTCGCAAAATAGTGTTATCATGCCTGCTCTCAATTATGGAGTGCCTGCTTGCCGGCTGCCGCCATGGCTCAGACTCAGATCCTCAGAGATGTGAAGCAGGATTGCAGGAAAATATTCAGCTTTACACTCAGAGCATCACATGACTGACAATTGAAAAGCTGCCTTTCATTATCCTCGAGGACAAAGGATGATGAGTGAGGCCAAGTTCAGTTCGCGAAATGTCTCCAAATATTTTGCGCAGTACCCATTTTAGACGCATGCATGGAGTATTAAATGTAGGTAAAAAAATAATTAATTGTACTTTTAGTCTGCTCATGTCAAGACGAATCTTTTGAGTACAGTTGGGTCATATTTGGACAAAGTTTATCAAATAACAACGAAAGTGCTATAGTAACTTTTCGCCAAATATTTCGCGAACTGAACAAGGCCTGAGGGAGGCCCCTCGTTACAGACTTATAGCTGTTACAAATGAAAAACTGTTGCCCTGGGGCCGCGAGCACCTGCCAAACCAGGGCACATGTTCAGTGTACAGTACCAGAGGCGATCAAGCCATGAGCACCAGGCGTCACGCAATGCATATACTCCCTCCGTCACTTTTCAAGGCTTGTCCGGAAAACGTGTCTGTAAACAAACACAGATTTCTAAAGACAGATATTTAGGGACGGAGAGAGTACGTACGTGTAGTATACGCCGGCGCCGCCTCTCAATCTTAGATCCGGTCAGAAGCGAGAGCGTAGTGCAGTTGGCACGCATGGCGGCACTATGGCAGGGTGACGATAGTGCGAAGCACTCGACGAACTAGCTAGCAAGACGACTGATCCTTTTTGGAAGGTTGTGATGCTATAGCGACGTGGGCACTGCTGCAGCAACGCTGCACTGGCGACCAAGTGACATGCGTGCATGGCGTGATCCACGCTACAGCGTCGCGCTAGCGAACAACGCCATCTCGCCGGCACGCCACGAGCAGCTGCCGTGGACGCCATGCCAGGCACGGCCATCCAGGCTGCCCCGCCTATATGATTCGGCGCTCGGCGCAGCTGGCAGATACAGTGTCTGCATGATGCGTGCATCAGTCAGGTCCCAGTCCCTGCAGGGTCCAAAAAGCCTGCGCCTTGGCATCGCAAATTCGCGACCGTATGGCCCCGCACACTTTCGACGATCGAGATGGAATCATGCCGGGATCGAAATTCCGGCGCAGGAACACGGCGGTTTTGCGATCCGCGCGTCGTCCTTGCCCATCAACAACCTCATATGCATGCATGGCTTATGGCTTATCAATCATACTACGTACGATACTTCTGTGAATCGAAGCGCAAGTGTACACCAACAAGTAATCCACCGCCGATCATCAGTTAGTTCACTCGCCGGCAGTTGATCCGGACCTCGGTGTTGTTGGCGCTCCCGGCAGGCGGGCCCATCAGGTTTCCCATCCTGACCATGGCGGCGGCGAAGTCGGCCGCGAAGGCGGTGGCGTTGGCGGCGTAGGCGCGCACGAGCGCGTCCGTGGTGCCGTTGCCGCCGCCGGCGTAGAGCGCCTGGTCGGAGCGCAGCAGCACGCGGCGGGAGACGAGGTCCCGGAAGTAGCCGTTGTCGAAGGCGTCGGGCGCTTGCGGCTTGAGCGGCGCCAGGTTGGCGTCGCCGCCCGCGTAGGGGCAGACGGTGGCGCGGAGCCCCGCCGCGAAGGTGGCGTTGATGGTGTCGGCGGTGTCGTTGTAGATGTGGGAGCGGAAGACCACGCAGCGGGCGCGCCCCACCGTGTGCGCGCCCGACAGCGCCGTCAGGTCCCGCGCGTCCAGGCCCTTGCCGCCGAACATGGACAGCAGCGTCGGAAGGCTCGCGTCCGGCGGCGGCAGGTTCGCGTTCGCCGCGCCCGCGCTCGTGTTCCGCGCGTCGCGCCGGCCTAGCGGCACCGTCCACCTCGGCCCGCCGAGCTGCATTGCATGCACTCCCCCATGCCCCATGGTGGAACCGGGTCACGCTCGGCTGTTTGTTTGCTTGCTTGAAAAGATAAGAAAGAGGAGATGCGGCCGAGACAGAGAACACTGACTGACCAGGTTGACGGCGTCGCGCGCGGCGAGGGCGACGATGTCGGCGCAGGAGACGGTGGCCCTGCAGGACGCCTCCACCTGCGCCTTGATGGCGTCGATGATCTCGAAGCCGCGCAGCGAGTTGGCGTTGGGCCCCGCGTTCTTCTCGCCGGTGAAGTTACCGGGCACGTCGTCCAGCAAGACGGAGGCGTCGCAGCCCTGGATGCGATACCCGACACGCCTCACGGGAGCGAGCACACACGTCAGGGACCAACACCAACCAACACATGAACACAACGCGACAATGCAAGTAGAGTCACCGCGGCCGCTCCAGTCACTCGTGCCGTGTTCTTACTTACATTGACGAAGCAGTCGTGGAAGAAGAGACGGAGGAGGGACGCCCCCATGCGCGGCTCCATCTGGACGGCCCACGCCACGACGCGGCGCACGATGGGCTGCAGCCCCGGGCAGGTCGCGTCGTAGAACCCCGGCGACAACAGCTGCTGCGCCTGCGCGCCGCCGGCCGCCGCGGCCGCCGCGACGACGACGGCCGTCGTGAGGCACAGCGCACGGGTGGACGACAAGGGCCAACATCTCTTCATCGCCCGAGGCCGAGGACCCATGGACTGGATGGAGAGTGAGTGCAAGAGGAGCGTCGAATGGATGAGCCGCTCACTCGCACGGGGACGGGGCGGTATATATGGGCGCCGCCTGCCTGCTCTGGAGTCTGGGCTCTCTGGAATGCGAGGGGGGGATCAGGGATGCGATTGCGTCACGCGTGTGCCTGCATGCGTCCCGGCGGGCTGCCTGCGCCGCTCGTTATCCGCCGCTAGGGGACAACGGATGGGAGGGGGGCCACAGTGTGCGTCGTGTCCTCCTGACCCCGGTCAGCGGCCAGACCGGCGGGGTCTGCGTCGCGAGACAGCCAGACACCACCGCCTGCGCGGCCGTGGACGCTAGCGTCCTCCAGGTCAGTGGGCACAGGTCACCGAGCGGCAGCGCGCACGGCGGTCGATGCGGTGCGGTGCCGTGCCGTGCCGTGCCGGTGGAGGTGGCCGTGAGGTCGTGGAGGCACGGCCAGAGTAGACTCAAGTCTGCAGCCCGCGCCAATCGGCCAGTGGCAGGTCCGATGTCGCAGGGCATCAGTTGGCAGTGGGCACCAACAAGCATCGGTCAGGCGCTCACGCTCGCGCACGCCGTGCAGCGGTGCAGTGCAGGTTGCTGACGCTACAAGTAGTACGTGCAGTGCACTAGTGCAGCAGGGCTATCCAGTCCTGCGGCAATGTGCCATGTGCGGCCTGCGGGCACGCACAGTCGTCCACGCACGCACCAGAACTGCCGACGTACTAGTAGGTGGATCGTGGATCGGGACTATCGGAGCTCGCGCGGCAGTGCCGGCGTGCCGCGTGTGACGGTCACAGCCACACACTGTGAAATCTCCGACCAACTGTGACACCTCGGTCCCGTCCATGTCTGGACATTTTTGGGTTTGTGTCCAATTTGCAGGCTAATTTTTGGGGCGTTTGAGACCGCTCTACTCCACGTTTTTCAACTCTGCTCCATGTTTTTCCAGCAAAACGGTTTTAGCTTTACGCACGTTGTTCGAGAAAAAGTGTGAGTTGTGAGAGCATCTAAAGAGGTACTCCCTCCGTCCCATTGAAAGTGTTATTAGAAAAATATGTCCCCTTGACATTCACGTTTCTCGGACGACACTCTCAATGAGACAGAGGAAGTACTCCACAAACTTCAGTTTCTTGTGAAACTGCTCCATGATAAAGTTCGCGGAGCAAAGTTTGTGGAGCAGTCCTAACCACCCCTTAGGGGACGTTTGGTTGGCTGCTTCCGGCCGAACTAGGCTCACCAGGTGCAACATGCAAGTGTTTGGATGGCAGGATCAACAAACGGGCCTGGCCGACTGGATGCAAAAGCCACCTCCGAGCCTAGCTACCGGGATGCAAGTGTTTTTCTCCCGTTTCTATGGAGACAGGCTCGCGCGATGCAGCTTGGACGCGTGGAAAGCCGTGCCTAGACTAGAGAATCTGATACATATTTATCCATCTGAGTAACCAAACACAGAGGCTCTGGCTGATCTGCATGTGTGGGTGCATACATCCAAACAAGCGTACCTTGTATGCGTGGAGACAGGCTGCCGCGGGCCTGGCTACCTCGAGCCACACAGGTTAGGATGAGAAGGCAACCAACATGCAAGGGGATATTGGTTTCCCTGGCAATTTTTTTTTGCCTATCACATCAAACGTTGCGGCACTAGTTTAGTCTACTAAAAATAATTTAATTATAAAACTCATTACAGGGTCATATACTAATTACTAAGATGAATCTATTAAGGTAAATTAATTCATCATTAGTGAATGTTTACTATAGCACCACATTGTCAAATCATGAAGTAATTAAGTTTAATAGATTCATCTCGTGAATTAGTCTTTGGCTCACAAATATGTTTTTTAATTAGTATATTTTTAATAGGCTAAATTAGGGCCGCAATATTTGATGTTTGATGTGACAGGGCAAAAAAAATTTGCCCTGAAAACGAACATGCCCTGAAATAATTAGATTCCTAGTTCAAGATTTTGTCTATAAATAAACTACTCACTCTGTTCATGAAAGAATCAATTTCTAGAATCCTAGAATCCGTGCCAGTTAAATTTTTAAAACTTTGACTAACTTTAACTTTATAGAAAAGAGTAATAACATCTATGGTACAAAATGAACATATTATGAAAATATACTCTATGGTATATCTAATGATATGAATATGAGATCATCAATTTTGATATTTTTTTCTAGAAATTCAGTCAAAGTTTAAAAATTTTGACTTAGGATAACTCTAGAAATCTATTTATTCGTGGACGAAGGGAGTAATATCTAGAAGGCTGACCTATTTATTTTTCTTAGAGAATCCTCGCATTTACCTCACCGTCTTCTACCTTCCAATCCAGTGTTGAGACTCTGTATACGATGGATATGCGTAGTAAATGATGTACGGTTGTATTTGCTGTGTTTAGATGTAGGCTCACCGAATGTTGTGATATTAATTTAACCTATAAAAAATAGATTAATTATAAAATTAATTACACCATCGTACTTAAACAAGACGAGACTATTAAATCTAATTAATCCATCATTAGTACATGTTTACTATAGCATCACGTTGTTAAATCATGGATTAATTAAACTCAATATATTTGTCACATGAGTAGATTATGGCTGACAAATTAGTTTTATAATTAGGTCATGTTTAGTTCCAAACCAAAAACTTTATACTCTGTCACATCGAATCTTTAGACACATGTATAAAGTACTAAATATTGACTAAAAATAGCTAATTATATAGTTTGCATGTAATTTGCGAGATGAATCTTTTAAGCCTAATTAGTCAATAATTTAACACTAAAGTGTTAAAGTAATACATGTACTAAAGATGAATTAAATCTATCGTCCATCTCGTTTCTCTATCTTCTCTATTTTTTTATTTTTTTTAATAATAAAGAGCTAAAATTTCTCTTCATTCTCTTTTCGTCTGGCCAATCTATCGTCCAGCCCAACTGTCTGGTTTTCGGTCCGTCCGCGGCCCACTTCACTCACGTCGACCTTCTCCACGGGACGATCCCGACTAAAAAAGTCATCTCTTTCACATCGACCTTCTCCACGGGATGATCCTGACTAAAAAAGTCATCTCGATCTTTCTTTCATCTCTTTGGGTCGCCGCCGCCTCCGTGTTCGCCGCTGCTTCCGTCAAAGCGCAGCGCCGACACTCCTCCGTGTTAAACGGGCCTCCACTCTTCAAGGTAGGGGGAGAGCGTGGTGGACAGCAAAGGGTCACAGGTCACAGCCTCAGAGTTCTGCTGGTGACCGGTGGATGCCTCATGCATGCCTTGGAGGAGTGGAGTGTGGAGACGAGGCCAGCCGCCAGTGCAATCCCTCGCTCGCAAAATGATAGCAGCAAGACCCAAGTGACGACAAGTACAGAACGAAACTACATTTCCTTTCTCATATATACCCCTTGCATGACATGTTAGTTCGTCAAAGCGAGAGCCAAAATGCTTGCATGACATATGTGTGTTCCCAGAACTAATTACACAGCTGGTATGGTATTCATAATTCATCCAAAGCACTCGAAGATAAGCATGGTCAGAACTGAGATCTTCATACACCAAACAAAACAAGGAATGTAGGCACACACAAAATTCTTTTGTAGAGGAATCACGCGTTTTTTCTCCAGGGAGCCATGATTTCAGATCAATAATGATTTTTTTTTCTAGAACACGACTTCACATGTATTTCATTAAGATGAGGTTAGCACAAAATATAAATAGCACGACGAGCTGCCCCGGCGGGATGCAGACAACTTCAGAGACCGCTAGATTGCAAACTTAAGATCAGTAATGTCAGCTTCGAACTAGGAGATCTAGAGAGTGTCTAGATCATTGACAAAAGTGCCAGGGCACTTGGTCCCAGATCCATTTCTGCGGCCGTTCACTCGTTTCCGATCGAGCGAACGGTCCGACCGCACTAGAAGGCTCTCCATAGTTGTCTGCTTGTCTCATTCTGTTACGTAGTGCTGAGTCATTTAAAACCAAAACACACAAGTGCTCGCCTGTTCGTTGCCTCTTTTTCAGTTACAAGGTGCGTCCAACTTTTTTTCTCCTTTTTCTTTATATTTTTATATATATATATATATTAATCTATCTATTTTACATGAATATATACACACTAGTTAATAATATAAATTAGTGCACCATTTTTTTGTGTGTTTTCTATAGTTTCGTGTTTTTGTTATACTATAATATTATTTGTACAACTAAGTTCTTGTATATAATTTATACGTCTAACTTTACATTTAAATCATTCTACAAGTTATATATCTAAGTTATACAAATAAATTATTATTTAATATAAGTTATCAATATTGACTCGTAGATATAATTTGTTCATCTAACTTATGTGTTGTACTATATTACTGTTTTCGTACATAATTTTATATTTTTACCAATATATTATGATATTAATCTATACATCTAAATTCTTAAATATAACTTATATGTTTAACTTTACATCTATGTCATTCATCAAGTTATATATCTAAGTTATATATAAAATTTTTGTGTATAATTTTTTGAGCTTTCTAAGAAATTATGTTGATAAGTTTGTTCCGAAAATATTATACATAAGAGTTATGTATATAACTTCGTCACATATTAAATTATATGTATAAGTTTATGTGTGTAACTTTGTCAAGTTGAAGGTGTATACGTTGAAGTCACATGTATAAGTCATACGTTAAAGTTTGTTTCATATGTTATCGGTAAAAGTTGTGAGTCTAACTTTGTAACTTTCTAGCTGAAATATTTTTCTAAAAAAAGAAAGTTGTTGGGCTTCTACATCGTTGATTCGCTGATCTCACACATGGGTAGGCGTGTATACATGAAAACAAAATAAGCACAGACACGCAGCACTAACCAAATATAGAAATGAGGTGGAATTACTTTTTTCTATAAAAGGAAGGACCGGCATGTCGGAATTCCGTTCGCTCGATTCAATTTCAATGAACGTTCGTGAATTAGTCCAGCCGGCACTTGGTTATGGACCATGGTAGGCATATCCTGCCAGATTGCATTATGCCTAAAAGATGAGCAAAATATATATACTCTCCTTCTGTATCGCAAAACATGTCGTCCTATAGGTGTACTATATTTTCATGAAACATATGATTGTGGTCACATGACTCCGTACCTTGACTTGTTTGCTCCTAGAATCGCTTCAACTGCCTTCCTTGCTAGTCACGCGCATGCCTAGTCACGTGCGTGCCTAGCATTAATCACGCTAACTACTGTTTTGATTTTTTTTCAAGATTCCGATCACATCAAATCTTTAGATATAGATGAAAAAACTAACTAATTGTATTTTTAGTCTGTAACTAATTGTATTTTTAGTCTGTAAATATCGAGACAAAACTTTTAAGTCTATTTAGTTCATGTTTAGATAAAATTTGTCAAATAACAACAAAAGTGTTATAGTATCGAAATAAAAAAAAATCCTAAGTGAACAAGCACTACTACACGTTGGGAAGGGGCTTTAGCCCGCACTCCAAAAATAAATGTGCATATTTTATATTATAAGATTTGAACTCAACACCTCTCGTCTCACGCATGCTTACCAACTCAGCTACACAACCCACATAATATAGTTTTGAAAAGTTTTCCTTTTGAATTCACTCGGGAAGGACCTCTCCGGTAGTCCTGGACGTAATTTTTTGCCGACACTAAGCTCAGTTGATAGATGGTCCAAAGGCGTGAAGGCCCCGTCACGACGGGATCGAAAATCCGGCGAAGGAACACGGCGGTTTTACGATCCGCGCAGTACTTGTGTGAGTCGAATTGAAGCAAGTGTGTGTACAACAAAAAGTAATTAATCCACCTATCAATGCTATGCGCGCGGCCGGCGCATCTAGCTACTCGATCATCATATCATATCAGTTCACTTTCCGGCAGTTGATCCGGACCTCGGTGTCGTTGCTCCCGGCAGACGGGCCCAGGTTTCCCACCTTGACCATGGCGGCGGCGAAGTCGGCCGCAAAGGAGGACGCGTTGACGGCGTAGCCGCTGACGACCCCGTCCGTGACGCCTTTGCCGCCGGCGTAGAGCGCCTGGTCGGAGCGCATGAGCACGCGGTGGGTGAGGAGGTTCTGGAAGTAGCCGTTGTCGAAGGTGTCGGGCGCCTGCTCCTTGAGCGGCGCCAGTTTGTCGTCGCCGCCCGTGTAGGGGCAGATGGCGCGGAGCTCCGCGGCGAAGGTGGCGTTGGTGTCGGTGTCGTTGTAGATGTGGGAGCGGAAGACCACGCAGCGGGCGCGGCCCACCGTGTGCGCGCCCGACAGCGCCGCCATGTCCTTGCCGTCCAGGCCCTTGGTGCCGAACAAGGACAGCAGCTTCTCGAGGTCGGCGTCCGCCGACGGCAGGTTGGAGTTCGCCGCGTCCGCGCTCGCGGTCCGCGCGTCGCGCCGGCCCAGCGGCACCGTCCACGTCGGCCCGCCGAGCTGCATGCATCACGGTCACGGGTGAACGAAGTCGGAAGATGATCGAGAGGCCGGGGTGGGGGGCACGGGCACTGACTGACCAGGTTGACGGCGTCGCGCGCGGCGAGGGCGACGATGTCGGCGCAGGAGACGGTGGCGTTGCAGGACGCCTCCACCTTCGTCTTGATGGCGTCGATGGTCTCGTAGCCGCGCAGCGAGTTGGCGTTGGCCCCCGCGTTCTTCTCGCCGGTGAACTTACCGGGCACGTCGTCCAGCAAGACGGAGGCGTCGCAGCCCTGGATGCAATACAATACCGCAGACACGCACGGGAGCGAGCACATGCATGCACACGTCAGGAGTCAGGACCAACACCAACCAACCAACACGTACATGAACACAAGGCGACAATGCAGGTAGTGGTAGCAGAGCGAGTGACAACACATGAACACGTCGTGTCTGACTTACATTGACGAAGCAGTCGTGGTAGAAGAGACGGAGGAGGGACGCCCCCATGCGCCGCTCCTTCTTGACGGCCGACTCCACCTCGCCGCGCACGATGGGCTGCAGCCCCGGGCACGACTTGTCGTAGAACCCCGGCGACAGCTGCTGCGCCTGGTCGCCGCCGGCCGCGGCCACCGCGACGACGACGGCCGCCGTCGTGAGGAACAGCGCACGGGTGGACGACAAGAGCGAACATCTCTTCATCGCCCCAGGCCGAGGACCCATTCTGGAAAGTGGAAGAGGAGCGTCGAAACGCACGGGGACGGGGCGGTATATATGGGCGCCGCGGCCGCCGCGTGCCTGCTCTGGCGACTGGCGACTGGCGGTGGGGGCTCTCTGGCCTGCAGGAGGAGGGGGCAAGTGGAATGCGAGCGGGACGCGAGCGCGTCACGGTGCCTGCCCTCCTGCATGCATGCGTCGCGCTGCGCCGCTCGTTATCCGCCGCTAGGGGACAACGGATGGGAGGCCACTAGTGTGTCCGTCGTGTCCTGACCTGACCCCGGTCAGCGGCCAGCCCGGCGGGGTCTGCGTCGCGAGACAGCCCAGCAGCCACCGAGACTGGCTGGAGTGGCCGTGGACGAGCGGGCGTGTTTGGTTCCTGTATACTTGAGAACCAGGCTCTCACCATGGTGTGGGCTAGGCCCCGATGATGCAAAAGCCACCTTCCAGCCAGGCTCATGTGATACGATAAAATCCGGCCTTCTTTCTGGGCCTGGCTGGCGCAATGCGGGTGAGAGCACATGGGCTGCATGCGATAGAGAGGGGAGATGCAAGCAGCTACACAACCAATCACTTGCTCGGTATAGTATGTATGCATGAATCCTAGCAACCAAACAAACATCCTACGCATACTCTCAGTCTGGCTACCGGTGGCCTGGCTCCCCAGAACGGACCTGGCTAGACCGGGAAGGTAACCAAACGCGCCCTAGCGTCCTCCAGGTCAACCAGACCCACCTATAATTAGTGATTCAATTACACCTAATTTGAGTTAGTGAAGAGCCATTTGCTTATACCACCTTATTATACTTTTTTTTTTGCTAGTATTCTATCCGTCCACTATCCACCGGATACATAGACTGTGGTTGGATTCGTTAGCTGCTAATAGCTTACTAGCTAATAGCTGATTATTAGCTTGTTTTTATCAAATAGTGATATAGTTGTTAGTTGGTTATTAGCTAACAATTACGTTTGGATTGAATGGAGCTGATTATTTGCAACACTATTAGCTCTGTGATCTAAACAGGAGCATAGTCGCATAAATATGGACCGATGGAGACGTAATGCGGCAATGGGCACGCAGCGGGCCACTGACTGCTCTACCTCTGCATGTAATGCAAGTACAGGAACGTACTGCTCCTTCATGCTAAGTTGCCATTGATGGGCAGACCAAGGTCATCAGCAATCAATCCAAACGTGCATACTACATGGCTTTAAGTAAGTCTTGGATTGGTGATGATGAACCATCGAGTGGTTTGTTTGCCTGAGCCCGACCAGTTAACACTAGTATATCCTAGTACAAGTTTGCAAACAAACTCCATGATTGTCACGTCGTGCTTGCGTCTGAATTCTGAAATAATCGCAAGATCTGCACCTGCGTCTCCGCGATTGTTCTAGAGTGCTGGCTACCGACGGCACGCACTGTGCCGGCCCACACCGGCCCAGCAGCGAGCATTCTTGACTACGAGTCCAGACCAGAGTCGTGCCAGATTGCAGTGTCATAACCAAGTGCGTATGCCTCGTCATCATTAGCATAAGTGGGATCAGCGTACCTGCTGACACTCAGAATCGTGTTCGTGTGCGAACAGTACCTACCGGACATCGATCGATTGTTCAAGAAAAGCCATATGCTCACTTGAAAAGGTCTGAAGAAAGTTTGTGTCCTGTTCCTGTGTTTTCAGTGAATTTTATCGATTGAATCCCTAATTGGTTCTTTGACTCCCAATGTATATTGGTTCAATGGTTCTTTCATTCCCAATGTATACGTTTTGTTATGGTGATGGGTATTTTGGGATAACTAGGCCTTATGCTTTGTCAAGAGCTTGAGAGGATAACTAGGTCTTATGCTTTGCCAAGAGCTTGAGAGATTGAGGGAGACTAGAATTGTTTCTTCATAATTCATTGCTTTTTCAATCGATACATATGCCCCTTCTTATATAGATCGGGCTGACTTGACTCCTAAAGAAATATCCTAACCGAATCCTAATTCTTTCCTAACTCATTTATCCCTTTCCTAACAAACCAACTTATCTCTTTCCTAACAAACCAAACCAAATCTAATCAATCTAATCTCCACGCGCTACAGTACCGCGCTACACTCCCTGTAACACTACCTAACCCTAACTTGGCGGCTAAGCTACTACCTCTTGGGCCTATTGGGCCGGTGGCAGCCTACTGGCTGCCCATGACACGTTTTGTTTGGAAGGCGTTCGTAGACAATGATTAGTTGTTCATAGCATCGAGAATTCGATTTCGATGTCAAGTACGTACATCAAAACAGAAACACATGAAGGTACCGCACCGCAGTTGATTCGTTCTTGACATAAATTTGGGTCCAATGGGAAGTAAAGACGGCCCAAAATTTGATCCGGTAAATAGAGGCCCAAAGTGTTATCTCTGCGTGCGAACTCTAGTTAAATTTTCAGCCCATAGTTGGTGTGAGTGAGAGCTTGGGCTAGAACCGGAGTTAGCCTAATGACGCCCGCCGACACCCGTTCTCCATTTTCATCCTCTGCTTTACTCAAAAAACACAAAGAACTCAAATCATTCACAGACAGACAACTCCTATCCTACGTGGCGTGGCTGCCCTGCATCTGCATGGACAAACATGCATTGCTGATTTCTCTTCCAATCTACTACTGCTAGCACCACACCACCACCAGACACTTGTCGAATTTCTCTGGTAGGTATAAGGGCTCCAAAAACCCTGTAAGCACCTTCTGCGTCTTCTTTGCAAAATCGAAGAGTGACCATCCATTTTTTTTTAAATAAAAGAAGAAGAAGAAGAAGAAGAACGGGTCCTTACGTTTTTTTTTTTTTGTTTTGCAATAATACAGTACTACTACTAGTAGTAGCAGTCTGTAAATTTCCTTTCAGTCCTCACAGGCCAGAGAGCAGCATCACCGTATATATCGATCATCAACTGATCGATCGATTAGCATTTCGCGACCGACGACCGTACCACCACCACCATGAGCGTCGCGGCTATGACGTTACCGGAGTGCGGCGGCGGCGCCAAGACGTCGTGGCCGGAGGTGGTGGGGCTGAGCGTGGAGGAAGCCAAGAAGGTGATCCGCCTCAAGGACAAGCCCGACGCCGACATCGTCGTGCTGCCCTTGGGCTCGCCGGTGACCCTGGATTACCGCCCCGACCGCGTCCGCATCGTTGTCGCCCAGACGCCCAGCGTCGGCTGAAAGAGGCTGTGCTGGATCGATGATGCCGAGCTTCGGTTCCGATCCTTCCTTGCTCCAGATCGAACTGAATATTTTCTATATAACTAAAAAAACGAATAACTCGGATCGATAATGGATCTATCTGTATTCATCGATCATGTCCGTACGTGTATCCGCCGAATAAGCTAGGGATCTGTTCGTGTTTCCTTCCTATGAATTATTACTGTATACTAAATAAAGGCATCCTTCTTGCATAGAATGAATGTATCAATCAAAATGTTGCCCATATATCCTTGCACAAATGAACATACCAAATTAAGGGGATCAGTTGTTTGTTTACACTTTCTTTCTTCCATTTAAAACCAGCTGTTCGTTCGGCAGCCGGCCGCCACAAGCCCACAAGGTGGAAGAGAACGGGAAAATAAGAAAAAGTTAGGGATTCTAAACAGGTTGGGGGCTGCAGTTTTTATACCAAAGGGTAGTATTATTTGACTATTTGTGGGCTCTTATGCTGGGCTGCGAATTTGAAGTGGACCAATTTTTTTGTTTGGCCGCTTTGGTTTTGTCTCAGGCAAGTCCAAGAGAATTGAATTTTCCATTTTATGATTTTTCTGTGATTTACTATGATTTGTCAAAGATTCAGCCAACATAAATATATAAAAAAAGAAAAAACCAAAATCGTTGTTAATGTAGCAAAACCACTGTCTAAAACCGTCTAAGGGGGTAATTTGACCGTCTAAATATATATATATCACCCTTCACCCAAACAACCGTGAGTGCTCTATATATACCTTATTAAGTTGTTGTTTTTTTGCAATAATATATGTCGTCGTAGTTTGTTTCCTTTCAATTCGCAGGCCATAGCGTCATCAACTGATCTAGCTAGCTATTCGCACAGTTCGCGACCGACGAGTGACGAGGCCGGACCATGAGCTCCACGGCGGCGGCACTACCGGAGATCGGCGACGGCAAGACGTCGTGGCCGGAGGTGGTGGGGCTGAGCGTGGAGGAAGCCACGAAGGTGATCCTTAAGGACAAGCCCGACGTCGACATCGTTGTGGTGCCCGTCGGCACGCCGGTGGCCATGGATTACCGTCCCGACCGCGTCCGCATCTTGGTCGACACCGTCGCCGGGACGCCCATTGTCGGCTGATAAGCTAGCTAGCCGCAGCCTAGCTAGCTTCCTAGCTTCCTTACTCCTACCGGAGGAAGAACGTGAATAAGGACGTGTTCGTTTTCAGGACAAAATTTTTTTTTGCCCTGTCACATCGAACATTGAGGCCCTAGTTTCGCCTATTAAAAATATAGTAATTAAAAAACTAATTGGTTAGCCGGAGACTAATTCACGAGACGAATCTATTAAACTTAATTAGTTCATGATTTGACAATGTGGTGCTACAGTAAACATTTGCTAATGATGGATTAATTTACCTCAATAGATTCGTCTTAGTAATTAGCATATGGCCTTGTAATTAGTTTTATAATTAGTTTATTTTTAATAGACGAAACTAGTGCCGCAACGTCCGATGTGACAGGCAAAATTTTTTTGCCAGGATCCAAATAAGGTGGACATGCCATGCATGCATGTCAGTACGTGTACGTGTATCATCATCATCTGCCGAATAATATAATGGACGTGTTGTGTTGTTTTTCCGCTTGCATGGAGACAATGATGAGGACGTCAATGAACTTGCAGCATCCGTATTGAGGATGACAGTGTGGCAAATAAGGAGATGATGATCTCAACAATTTCCACAGAAAAAAAGAAGGGTGGTGCGATGTTGGCCATGGTCCCACGATAATGCCGTTTTGAGCGGTGTTAGGGGAGAATTAATAATCCGAAACTCAACACTCCACAATGCATTTATTTAGTACACAAAGCATCAATTAAATAGTAACTGATGAGTCTCCTTTAACCTATCCCTTGGTCACCGTGCAAGAGGCTAAAATGATATCGATAAATGGACGGAGGGAGTATGTCTATAGAGATTGCAATAAACTAAAACTGTAATTTTAACCTAAAACCGCCGGGAAAGTTAAAATTCAGACACCTAAATTTTACCAAATCTTATAAAATAATTGGTGCCATGTGTTATAGTAAAGATACTTGTTTTTTGTAATGGTATTGGATAATTTCTGAGTTCATGATATCCAACATATACAATATGTTTCTTCGATGAATGATTAACTAGATTCAGAATTTACAAATTGTCTATCTCCTTTCAGAGCCGTTCTCTAACTGTATACGATACTATGTGTGTCCTTTCAGAGTTTACATGCGAGGACAAGTCCATTCATTGCCCAGTGGCTAAACACCAGGTACTTCCTCAGTATTATCGTCAACTAGTCGGTACCCCGTGCTTCGCACGGGGCAGGAAGCCACAGTACAACGGATCATATGATTATACATGAAAGTATAAGATTAATAAAAATAGTTACAGATGGGTCCCTGCTTGATCTTTTCGTAGAAGGGATGAATAAGTTTGGCAAAGTACGTACAGCTCATGGCATAAAGTAATTCAAATGTTGGGTGAAGTTGTCTACTTGGGGTGTAAGGCTTGTCATGGCAGTGTTCTCCGGCACACTAAGTATGATCATGATAGTTAGAGGAGGAAGAAAACATTGAGGACCTAGAAGTCTGGAACTGTGTAGGCAGACAGATTACAGTTCACATGTATCGTAAACTTGGTATGGATTCATCTAAAAATATCTTGATATGAGTACCTTTTAAATTTATAGATGTAGTGGTACTTCTCTAAGGAGCAAAATTTTCAACATCTAAACGAACTTGGCCTTCTTCTGGAACCAATATAGCATCTACAGAGTCATTGAACTGCATATAAAGGTAGAGAAATAATTAATGGATAATCTTAGCAGAAGAATGACATCTGTATCCTGAGAATTCTAATGCCAAATTTCGACGAAGCAAGAGCAATCTTTGAATGTCCGATTAGAGGAATTTGTTCTTACAAAATTCTTTAAGGTTCAGGGAGTGCAATATCTATCATCTCTAGCTTTCTTAATAGAACTATAGAAATATAACACTAACAAATGAGGTAAGCAATTTTGTGGTTTCTAAAATTGGCAGGTGAATAGGATGGAAACATAACACACATTAGGTAAACATAAGCAACATAGAGTAAGAAGTAATGGATAAATTGCTGAAATGTTTTGAGATTTGTTTCATGAGATCAGTCTATAAAAGCGGCGTCATGTTCTTTCATGAGATCAATGTAGACTTGTATAACATTTTTATTTAAAAATAGTGGCGCATGCAGGATAGGTTTGACATAAATCTATAAGGTAAAAAGAACTATAGGTGAATTATAGCAGTAAGCAGAGTGACCATGTTGACTAATTGGAAATAGAAGAATCACGACCAGAAGAACCATCATAAATCCTTCGAATGCATCATAATATTCGTAGTTATTATTGTGGTGAGAATTGTCTAGGGAAAAAAAGGACACCTCTTTTAGTTGATCTCAGTCAATCAACAATTCTTAGCATGGACATGATCATGGGGAAAGTTATCAATGTAAATGGATAATGACCCACAAAAGATAATAACAAATGCATTCAATGTGTATCGTGTCGAATCGAATCTACGGAGGGAACATCTAGTTTTGTAGCACAAACTACTGTTTACTATTAGGCACCAGAACACTGTTAGTATCAGGAAAATGTGAACAAGGTTTTCATCAACATAAACAGAGCAGCAAATGATGGCAAAAGTAGTTCGTTTGGATAGTTTATAAAAGTAATAGGGTCAGGTACAATTAACCTGTTATGAATGACATAAAAGACTCAAGTGATAGGGCGAGTCATTTTTTTGTGAAGCATTCATATAGCAGCGTCACACAATGTGTAAATGACAGGGTTCCTCTTCATAATTGTTGATGTCTGAATCAAACATAAGAAAGAATGGATGGCCGCAACAGATTAGTGTAATGGACATTGTAGATGCTGTGACATACCATATTCCTGCAATCTGATTTTGTCAGACAAACCCAACAAACTTGTTAAGCTAACTGCACGATGATTCTGCAGAAGAAACTAACTAATCGATGTTTGATATTATGCAACGCACCCAAAAAAAATTTACCGAGAGTTACGATTGGTTGAGCGGCTTAAGCATAGAGGGAATAGAAGGAATGCCACAGTATAAGGTTGACATGTGCAGGTGGACTCTTGTTTTCTTTAGTATTTGTATTTTCTAGATTCACTATACAACTGCATTTATTAAAATATGAAATTTTAATTAGGCAGTATTTTTATTATTAACAATATATTCATTTTTTGGATTATTGATTATGACCTTTCTTTTTGATTTCTTTTATCAGTTGTAATTCAGTTTATTTCCTTGTACAAAATACTTTTGAAATATATGGAATCATGTTAAAAATGATCAGATAAATAGCACTAATATTGGCCAGGAAATTTGAACATGTCGTTGTTAGTTGTATTATCACACAAGATTGGAAGTCTCTATGTTGTTTGAGTAATTTTTTTTAAAAGTACCCTAGCGCTTGCATCGTTTGTATGTTGTGATAGCACATAATTTAGATGCAGAGGCTGTGAAGCTAATATCTGTTTGATGTAACTAAGGTAGATGGAGAATACACATTGTAACGGCTGGGATATGTTATATATCTAAATTGTTCAAAAGTAGGTCTGTAACTAACATCGGAGGTGTTTTGGTTTTTGGTATTGATAATTGAACTCAATTTCGATCTTCATGTTTCTGCACATATGAAATAAAGAGGGAAAAAAAGTGAGTGCATATTCATTTTTTGTTGATCATATACATATTAAGTAATATTAAAAAAACAGGAATAGTTCTTACGGACTAAAAAATGGTTGAAAAGCAAATGCAATATGATGGAGAGAGATCATGAGATTATTGGGGTTGTGTAGTGTAGTATTAAGTTTGTGGTGTACCTTGAACTTGTTTCTTCGAAGATACTACTGATGTCGTAACTCATTGAAGATTTCTTTATAAACAATGTTTTGAGTGCTGTTCGGTTGGTCAGGAGGGCTATTCTCGATTAAAATACGCAGACCGCTCGGTGATGTTACTCTTGATAAGGCTACATATAGTTGACCATGTGAAAACACTGGGTTTGGTAGATAGACGCCAACCTTACTGAGAGTTTGTCCCTGACTTTTATTGATTGTCATTGCATATGAGACTCGAACAGGGAATTGTCGTCGCTTCATCTTGAAAGGCCATTTTTTCAACTGAAGTGGCTACTATTCTTGGTATGTACTCTTTACAGCCTTTAGCTTTTCCTGTAATTATGACACCTTCAATGACACGGCGAGTTAGTTGAGTAACTATGAGCCTAGTTCCATTGCAAAGGCCTTTTGATGGATTGAGGTTGCGAAGCAACATGATTGGAACTCCAATTTTTAGTCTAAGACAGTGATCTGGCAAGCCACTTAGCTGCAATGTGTTAAGAAATTTAGTAGGATAAAGGGCTTCGAGAGTGGTGTGATTGCCTGTGTCATCATCAATTGTATCTGAGCTATAGTATGACACCTCTTGTGTGGTTAGGTTTGCAACCATTTCAGAATTTATTGCAGCAGCTATTTCATTGGTTGGTGCTAGAATCGCTCGTTCGCAAAGGTAGGCAGCTGGGTCCAAATTGTCTGAGTTATCGTAGACAAATGAAATTAAACTCTGAAGGTTTCTTGATTCTGGTGGCAGTAGCAAGTATTCAGGAATTTGGATCCAAGATGCATCGCTTCGGTTACTATGAGGAGAGCCAGGTACTGTTCCTTCACCCACTTGCAGTAACCATTCAGCAAATTCTTGGAGTTTTTGGCGCTCAGTAGTAGACAGGGATGCACACTGCAGTCTCATATTTTGTGTAAGGTACATAACTTTGCAAGCACGCCATAAATATGAACGTGTAATGGATGCAGATAAGATTTGTTGCTTTGTTTCATTTGGCAACACTGGGAGTGTCTGACGAAAATCTCTTCCAAGCACAACTGTGATGGCCCCAAATTGTTGGTTGGAAAGTGAAGAATCTTTAGATGCCATGAGGTCTTTGAACGTTCGATCCAGGGCCTCGAAACAGTATCTATGACTGACTGGAGCTTCATCCCATATTACCAAAGATGTTTGTTGCACTAATTCAGCGAGATGAGTGTTTTTTTAATGGAACAAACAGATAGTTCATGTATATCTAGTGGAACTTTGAAGCGTGAATGGGGTGTACGACCACCTGGAAGTAAAAGAGATGCTATTCCAGAAGAGGCAACAGCCAAAGCAATTTTCCCTTTGGATCTGATATTATTTAACACGGTGTTCCAAAGGAATGTTTTTCCAGTGCCACCAAAACCATAGACAAAGAATGTGTAGCCAATATTGTTTTGCACAGAATACAGAATAGCATCATATATTTGTTTCTGATTTAGATTTAATTTGGTAAGCTGCTCAGATGCTTCCACTGATAGGATGTCCATATCATATGCCTGCTCATCCATTAGAAGCCTGTTATGTACCATTGAGATGGCTGCTATATTTGGCTGAGGTAGATGGAAATGATCTAAACTGTGACCGTAGTTTTTAAGCAATCTATCTATTTCATGAAGAGCATAGGATCTAACTTGGTCCATTGATAAGACCATGGAGAAATTAATCTCTGTTTTACTATGATTTGTATTGCAAAAAATATCTTCTCCCATGACATGCACATGTTCTTCAAATAAACTAAGTGGGTCTGTAACCTGGCAGAAAATAAGAACTGTGACAAACAACTCACGAAGCTGATGAGGAAGGGCCCAATGAGCTGCATCAGTAATTGCATATGACCATTCACGATCATCACCAAGAAGACCCAAGGCTTGGCATGCAGCTTGAAATGTTTGATATTTATGTCCTTGAATGGTTTGAAGATCAGCATAAGACTTGGCTCCTTTAATGATATGCAATAACATCCGCAGGTAATATACATCTCCTTGGTTAGGGCCAATATTTGGTAGCCTACCAATTTTTTTCCGATTATTCTGTCGGGTATCCCAATACTTTCCATTTGAATGCCAAGTAAAATGTTCAGGAAATTGAGCATATGTATATTGAGTAGCCTGAGTAAATGTTTTGTTTGCATCAAACCAAGCTGTAAGCTTTGTAACCTTATTTGTTGGATTCTGTAAGATCTGTTCTAGATAGTCATCTTCTGTGAATAAAATGCAATTTTCGAATGGCAGGTGGACTTGAAGTCTCTCAACCGCGGGGTTAGTATAATGAATATCAAACTGAAGTAGACGCCACGCTGCCTCATTTGGAGCTATGCACCTACATTCTAGGTAGGAACGTATCTCATCAAATTCTTTTACTGAAGTTTCTGTAGATGAGCGCGTACGCTGGAATCCCACTCTTGCACAATCAAAGCCTTTAGCAAGGTACTTGAATAGGTATTTTTGCATTCCATCACGATTAACTCTTTCAACATTTATGTGAGCTTCATACTTTACCAATAAGTCAACATTGTGAGGAACAACAAATCTATTGTCAAGCTCTATTCCATTTTTTTTTGGCAGTGCTTCCGTTATTTGGTCGAGCGTACCGAATATGGCCATTCTGCAAGGTTATTGTCTTGTCACAGTATTCTTTAGGATAGTGCTTGGAGCATTGGCCATCAACCATACATGAGCATTTGGGGTTAGCAGAACCACAAGGACCATGGATCATAAATGTTCTGACAGCTTCATACCCGATTGGATCAATTGAGCGATCTGGTAATTGTGCAGATATAATTTTGTCAACATCAGAAGTTGTTAATGGATCATTTTTATGTAGCCATACTATAATATGAACATGTGGAAGGCCTCTTTTCTGAAATTTAATTGTGTATACAGCTACAAGAGGGCATCAGTATAAGAATCGTAGCATATATAAGCAGAACAAAACAATGCATGGCAGTGCTAAATAGTGCATACCGTACCTGCGAGGACAGGGCCAAAGAACTCTTTTTTCATGATGTCATCGATTAAGAGCTGTAGCTTAATATGGAAGACACGGTCAACAATGTCAGGCCTATCATTTGAGTGTTGACCTGGGATTAAGGCTAATGCTTCTATTACCTCTGACCACAGGGGATTGGATGTGAAAGTGATAAATAGGTCCGGGCAACCATAAGTTCGACAAAGTGCAACAGAGTCAAGATAATTTTGGTACATATATCTTGGACCTCCTACATGGGAAGAAGGTAACACAGTTTTTTGTCCAGCTTGTAATCCTTCTGTGATGCCCTTAGTAACACTGTTACAAATTTCTTTGAATGGGGCAGATCTATATTTTTGCTGAAATGATTTAGTCCTGAAGTGGCTTAGACGATATTCTTCAACGCAGCAGTAGGCATCAACCAAATAAGCCTATGTGCATCTCTTACAGCGCAATGGAGTGTTGAAGTCATTAGGCCTATCATGCAGCCTATATGCAAAGTATTCAAGCATAGTAGCATTCTTTCGCTTGATGACCTCTGATCGATGGCATTTTTGATAGCTAATTTTCTCATGGTAGCCATCCTCTCCATATGGAAACAAAATAGGATATTGCATTGCCATGAACTTGCAATGTTTCTCTTCAACTCTTTGCAGCCGACCAGATTTATCTTGTACTACTAAATCACGAGCACCATCACTTTCACCTAGATCTCCTGCTACCAAGCCAACAACCTCGGAGGCTATAGGCGCACTAAATATGTCACCATGCCTATCAGAGTCACCAAATAATCTTATGACATCTCTGTTAGCAGGAGCATCAAATATTCTATCACGAGCTGTTCTGAACAGTTGGACAATTGGATTATGAGCGTTGAACATATCTATCAAAGCAACAACAATATATTTTTTAGCATAAAAACCTCTTCTTTTGTAATCTGTAGTATTGATCCTATTCTGAACCTCATTATCAGTGTCAAATATGTATAACTGAGCATATTCTGGACGTTGCCCCTCTGTTGGCAAGAGTGATCCAATGCGGTGGCAAAGTTGGTCGCTTATCTTGAAGACATAAGGTCCATGACCATCATTGATAGAATCAATCAAATGAACACCCATGGATGTAATGGCAAACATAGAGTTGTAGTACCTAATGTTTTGAAAGAAATGAGTCAATAATGATGTATAGAACTTTTTGAGAATGTACTAATTATAGGGTCTCAGCACCTGATGTTTTCGAAGAAATGAGTTGATAATGATGTATCCACTCTTGTGAGAAGGCCATGTAAAGGTTCTAGAGGTGTTCTATATGGGGGCAACATGATACTTCCTTTTTTGCAGCACTTAGTGTAGACAGGCAATGATGTGTCCCGGTCCCGCCGGACACGCTCTTCGTACCAAAATAGCGCTCCACAATAACAACATGTATGAGATAATGGACTGAGTCTCAAAGGTGAGAAGACTTTGCCTATTATTGAAAACAAAAGGAAGGGAATAAATTTGAGCGTAAGGATGTAGATTAAAGATAAATATAGAAAATATGTTCAATAAGTTTTTTGTTTAAAATGTCTTTGCATAGTGTTAGCATTGGGTATAAGTATTGATAATAGGGCACTGTAAAGGATCATTGGGAACATGAACTGTAAATGAGCATTTGGGATAGAGATGAGAATAGACATTGAAAATCTTTTCTTTTTTCTTTTTGCATTCCTACCTTTGTAATTGTGGAGTAGTTATGGGCATACATTGCCCGAACTGCTAAAACATCATGGTAAATAGAAATGGAAGATAAAGGAAATGGAAGATAACAAGAATGAACATAAAAAAGGAAAGAATGTTTTGATAATGAACTTACGTCTATGGGTATTAGTTGGAGGCTCAGTGAGTTCAGAGATTGATGGTGAACCTATATATTTATTTTTAAAGAGGTATTAGTAATTAATGAGTATGCAGATAATATAATTCTTTTGAGTATTGAACACCTTGACCAAATATTATAAGTAGTTGCACATGTATATGGATACAATAAACCCTGAATGTAAGGAATTTCATTTTGACAAATTATAAATAAATAATGGGGAGTAATCTAAATCTATGATAGGAAGCAGGTCTTCTAAACATAAAAAGAGGAAACTGGAACAAATAATCTAAATAGTGCAGTGAGAATACCATTTTGTTCAGAGGCTAAATGACAACCCACATAGCGTCTGGAAGGAAGATGAAAACTTGTAGGGAAGTTCTCAAACTTATTTGCAACAACTCCATCAGGCGACAGTTGAACTTTATCAGCAACTTTATTTTTTGTAGGCACTAGCAAACATGAAATCTTAATTTAAGAAACTTCTTACATCAACCTTAAAGATTACATTGATAAAATCACATATTCTGGTAGTTAGCATCTATTAACCTGAAGCTGACGAGGACGTGCAAGGTTTCCCACGCGTGCTCTTTGTATTCGAATTTGCTATCTGTACAGAATGAACTGAGACAGTTCCATCCTCAAATGCTACAGCAGCATGCATTTTACATATTGTATCATTCTCTGATCAAGAAGTGAGGCATACATTATTCAAAAAAAAAAATAGAGCCAACATGATGATATATGTTTTCATAAGCAAGGGACACGTGGTATAATATCTAAAATAGAAGTTGGCACAACAGCAATCCAATAATATGATCAGGTATAATACCAGGAGGTTGAGCAGATAGACGCCGACGTACAGAGCGCTGCGTTTGCACATGGAAGGTTGCAGGGAATTCATCAGGATCTATGTCAGTTTCATAAAAAGTGATGTTAATAAAATAGTTGAAAAAAAGTTGTAAAGAAATACAAATTGTGCTAACCAGCAACTGATGAAGCCTCTGCCTGTGTACGCCTACGCCTTGTATTGGTTGCTGATGTGTTAGCAGTTCTTGGCATCATGCACATATATAACGCTTTGTTGATGTATTAACAGGCACATATATAACGCTGCAGGAGGGCCAATAATCCAATCAGATTCAATCTGAACACCATATATTGATTTTTGATGTGTTATCATTTTTTGGCATCATGTAATTTTGAGAACTTAAGGAGAGCCAACAATAAAATATAAATAAATCTTATATTCACATAATAAATTACCGAAACTAAATTCATTAATTTTGACTCATTTTTTTTAAAAAATTTTGCGCCCGCATCGGGTATGGACAGGAAGGGCTTGTATCGTAAGCATGTGATCTTATAGGACGGGTAGCAGTGGAACGAAAAGGGAACCATCGTGTGATACGTAGCCAAAATTAAATTGTCTACTGTTACTAATAAAAAAAATTCCAGATAGAAGCCTATGAGTTATACTGCACTCTAATGGAGAGAAAATCGAGAGTTGGAGGCATGACCAAAATGGCTGAAGACAAAATGGAGCCATGACTTTCTAGGGTGCAGGATGTATGTATTATCGGGGAAAAATGGTAAGAACCAATGACCTCTGAGATTATCAGCAGGGCAAGGCAGGGAAAGTATTGACAAACGATCGAAATCTTTTACCTTAATCAATAAACCTGGGAGGAGCACTCCGGCGGAGAACCAGCCGGATCACACAGATGACGAAGCAAAAGAGACGCAGAAATGAAGCCTGACGAAAGGAGGAAGGAAGCGAGCAAACCGACGACCCGCGTCTGCGGCCATGTCCGGAGCAAGCGACCGCGTTGTTCGGCGAGCAGCCGCACCTGTCGTCGTCGAGCACGGCAAGGCCCAGGAGCCGCCGCGAGGAGAAAAATCGTGGTGGGAGAGTACGCGGAGGCGACAATCTGGCGGAGGCGCGAGCAGATGCGGCGATTCAGCGGACGATGGACCGGCTGACCAGATGAGGATGAAAGGATAAGTTCGAGTAGAATACCATTGCAGAGGCTTCCTTTATTAAATTGCATCTAGCCAGAGGCTCCCCTTATTAAAGTCCAGTTGACGGAACAGTAAAACAGTAACCTCTGAGGGCCTTCGGATGGGCACATCGGATGGTCGAATGTGCGTTACGTAACTGTAGAACTGTGCGGTCTCAAGTTCTGAGATCTCGACGAAGCAAAAGAGACGCAGAAATGAAGCCTGACGAAAGGAGGAAGGAAGCGAGCAAACCGACGACCCGCGTCTGCGGCCATGTCCGGAGCAAGCGACCGCGTTGTTCGGCGAGCAGCCGCACCTGTCGTCGTCGAGCACGGCAAGGCCCAGGAGCCGCCGCGAGGAGAAAAATCGTGGTGGGAGAGTACGCGAAGGCGACAATCTGGCGGAGGCGCGAGCAGATGCGGCGATTCAGCGGCCGATGGACCGGCTGACCAGATGAGGATGAAAGGATAAGTTCGAGTAGAATACCATTGCAGAGGCTTCCTTTATTAAATTGCATCTAGCCAGAGGCTCCCCTTATTAAAGTCCAGTTGACGGAACAGTAAAACAGTAACCTCTGAGGGCCTTCGGATGGGCACATTGGATGGTCGAATGTGCGTTACGTAACTGTAGAACTGTGCGGTCTCAAGTTCTGAGATCTCTTATATGATATGATATGATATGATATGATATGATATGATGTCTCTAGTCTAGAGGTAGAAACAAGAATTTTCTCCTTCAAATATATCTTAAGCTTGGCATGTTGGGCTGCCTTGCATACAGCATTGAGCCCGAGAGGTAAACCAGAGAGAGAGAGAGAATCCAGCATATCATTCATTTTGGGCCAAATCGGCCCAGGAAACCTCAATGAAACACCTGAATATTAGAAGGAAAGAAATGTAAGCGAGATGTGGACCACTCACTTATCCACTAAGAGCACCCGCAGTGTATAGACACAGGGGCATGCCTTCAGCTGGGTCCCACAATGACAAGACACCACCTGATAATTCACTACCAATGTATAGACACAGGGGGTGGGTCTTTGTATTTACTGGTTTGAGAGAGAAGAGAGAAGATAGGACCTGGTTTTATGTATGGAATCGGGTTCCTTATAGACCCGGGTTCACAGTGTATAGAACCTGGTGCTATCTTCGCATTTATTGCATGGACACGCCTTGGACACTCCCAGTGCGGACGCTCTAACAATAACAAGTCAAATCGGCTCTTTTTGAGTGTCTTTATAAAAGAAATTAATAACCGCTAGAGATTAATAAATAGGAAAAGCGTGAATGAAAGTACCTAGATTTATTGGAAAATTAGGTAGTTTTTTCTGCATTGTGTACTGCATGAAAATATATAGAAAAAGTCTATTTAACCCTCCAATCTATTAACGATGGTCTACTTCACCCCTAAACCATGAAACCGTCTGTTTTACTATTTGAACTTTGCAAAACCGATCAAATTACCCCTTCAGGCAGTTTTGAACGGTGGTTTTGCTATAGTGACAGTGGTTTTGGTTTTTCCTTTTTTATTTATTTCAGTTGAATCTTTAAAAAATCATAGTAAAT
Organism: Coix lacryma-jobi var. lacryma-jobi; assembly: GCA_009763385.1. NCBI lineage: Eukaryota > Viridiplantae > Streptophyta > Magnoliopsida > Poales > Poaceae > Coix > Coix lacryma-jobi. The sequence continues at coordinate 125,161,473 of CM019827.1, read as the reverse complement.
CATAGAAAATGATAAAATAGAAAATTCAATTTTGTTGGACTCCACATGAGTAGATCTATACATTGAATATATAATATGATACGCTTTAGTATAAAATTTATACTGTAGATTTAAATCTGTTCTTTTTTTCAATTAATTGAAATAATTCATAACTGTAGTTTCTGTGGTACATTTGTGGTGAAATTTTTATGGTGGCCTAGTTATTGTATGATTGAACTACAGTAAAAATTTTATACCCATTGGATTATATATAACTTAGTTATAGATTTATTTTGATTTATACTCATTGAATCCTTCGCCTCGCCCGACTCCTCCCCTGAGGAGAAGGCACCCCTTTGCCCGATTTCCCCCCGGACGGTTCCCATCTAAACCGAAGGATACGCCCAACTCCCACCATAACGTTTGACTTCTCTGCCAGAAAATCCAACAATAGTCTCGCCATCAGTATGTATGCTACTCTCTTCATCCCAAATTATAAGACGTTTAATGTTTTTGTCCTCAAGTTTGACCACTTGTTTTATTCAAAAAATTTATATAAAGTCAAATTTAAATTATTCTTGAAGAATTTTTATTAATAAACAAAGCCACGATAAAAAGAGTGATATTTTGTACAAAATTTTGAATAAGATGAATGATCTAATTTGGTATTAAAAGTCAATCATCTTATAATTTGAGATGAATTGAGTATTAAAGTCCTACTTTGTTCGGCCCGGTAATCACATCACATGTACTCCCTCTGTCCATGAAAGAATCAATCCCTAGAATCCGTATCAGTCAAACTTTTTAAACTTTGACTAACTTTATAGAAAAGAGTAATAACATCTACTCCCTCCGTCCAAGAAAACATGCAATTCTAGCACAGTACCATGTTTTAGTATCTTAACTTTAAATAATTATAGTTAAAAATATATTAATATTTATGATATCAAATAAACATCATTAGATTAATTACGAAATATACTTTTATAGTAATTTTTTTAGATTAATAAATATTAATACTATTTATTAGAAATATGGTCAAACATGAAGTATTTTTCAGGGCACGGAACCCATAATTGCATGTTTTTATGGACGGAGGGAGTATGATATAAAATGGACACATTATAAAAATATACTCTATGGTATATCTAATGATACAAATTTGAGATCATCAATCTTAATAGTTTTTTCTAAAAATTCGGTAAAAGTTTAAAATGTTTGACTTAGAATAACTCTAGAAATATATTTATTCGTAGATGAAGGGAGTAGGAGACTAGTAGTGGAAGGAAGACTGGAGTAGCCCCCGCCTACTAAAAGAAGTGGCCAGTGCGCTTGTCCCCGTCCCAGAGAAGACGGCGGCAGTGATTGCGACGGAAGTGAGAATTCGCGGCGGATGACACGGTTGCCCTGCGGCGGCTTCATTCTCCACCGCACCCCCACCTGACCACTTCCCCCATCATTAATCTCAGTAGTCATCGTAAAAATATCTTAGTTAGTTCATTAGTCATTAATCATTTGTCATATAGGCAACTTTAATAAACAGTTTCAAAACATACGCCCTCCATACCCATAAAACAAGTCGTTTATGACATGATTGTGCTTACCAAGGAGTTATTAATTAGGGAGTATTTTTCCCTCTTGCCCTTATTAAATACTGCTGCGGGTGCTACATGTACAACATCCTTTTGTAGCTGGACTGATAATGACTCTGCGGCCCGAGGCTACCATCCGGAGTTCGAACCCTCCCAGCCTCGCGTTTTTTCAAGCCATCGTCAATTTTTGCGTGGCGTTGCGCTGAAGCCGAACGGGTGGACGGGTGGCGAGAGTTACGAGCAGCTGTGATTACTGCATGCATTTACTGCGAAAGCCATCGTTAATTTTTGCGTGGCGTTGCGCTGAAGCCGAACGGGTGGACGGGTGGCGAGAGTTACGAGCAGCTGTGATTACTGCATGCATTTACTGCGAACGGCGCTGTGCGCGTGATTAACTGAGGGGCAAATGCGTCCATAACAACGGTCATCAGCCCAGGACGACATGTTTCGTGAAAACGCATGGGAGGCCTAGAACGACCTGATTTCTGGGTATGGAGGGAGGAAGACATCGGCTGGCTGGGGGAGGAAGAGAACAGGAGACATCGGCCATCCATCCACCATAGGGAAAAGGAGAAGGGGAAGGGCAGAGGGAGATGTATACCTTGCCGCCGATGATGAGCCAGCAATCCTCCTTGGAGTTGTGCTTCGTGACGTCCTCGAGGGTGAAGACCTTTGACATGGCTACTGCTGCGGCGGCGGCGCCGGCTGGATCGAGGTCGATGGTGAATCGAGCGAGGTGGTTGGCTGCGCGAGGTGGAGGAGGAGACGGAGGGGGGTTTCCTTTTAAAACCGCGACGGCAGGAACGCAATCGAGTCCACCTCCGAGCTCCGCCAGCCACAAATCCGCCGAAGGCTTCTCTTCACTCCGATCCGACTACCGAATTTCGTCTGCTCCCGACTCTGCTGGCCACCTACCCACCGCAACACACCAAAACCCTCCCTTGTCGGACCCACCAGTCAGTGGCGGCCTGGCCTTATTTTTTTTCTTTTGTCTCTATTCTACCACGTAGTATATACCGTTTTATATTGGGTTTATATTTTGGTTCCTCTTCTTTTACAATTTTTGCTTTCATCCTCATCAATCAGTCAATCATTACAAATGCAATCATCCTCTTCTCTCTTCTTCTATTCGTCGCTTCGATATTCAGCCGGCTTACAACCCGCTAGTTATCTATGATAGGCCTTAACATTCAGTCGACTTATAACCCGCCGGTTATCCATGATAGTACATAATATAATAGTACGTCTAATTTCATTGGGATTGTTTAAGTAATGTAGCGGACATTAAAGATTGATAGTGCTTGATTGGAAGTAGCTACGTTGACATTCGCCATGGGATCAATGTACCATGATTTATATGTGTGGGAGTTCCCAGGAGACATGAGGTTTGCATGACCAATATACCGGCTAGTACTGGTCTTTATTAAAAGTCTAGCATGAAAAAAAAATCATGCTAAAGTTTAGTTTCATGGTTGGTGATCTATATACCTTGATTTAATATTAAAATAAGGATTTTATTTATTTATTTTTCTAATTTCCTGAGCATAAAAGTTATGACCGGTTTTATTAAAAACACATATTGGAATAAATGTCGCAAGCTATACATGTGCTACAAGGAGAAGACTAGATTCATAGCCAAGTGGGCGTAGCAATATATGCTTTGCCATTTTATTATTTTATTTGAAAATCCGAAGTAATTAAGGAAAAAATATATATTTCCATATCTCGATCCTTGTCCTTTCTCAGATCCAGATCTTGAGTCGACACGAATGAATGAATACGACAGAAGATAATGTGGCAGCACTTCAATTTTATAAAGAGGTGCGTTGCTTGTGGAATATATTATTAGAAACATCTCATAGAGTCATATATGCTTCTCCTTCCACTCTAAATAAAATTGGACAAAGCTTGAATTAAACATTGGAATTATAAATTATAAATAATTTTTAAGTTGTTGAGTTTAAAAATACAAAAATGATATTGAAAAAAATTATCTTAAAAAGTATTTTTTATAAAAATATATGTTGGGAGAAGGGACCCTCGGCAGTGGCGCCGCGTGGGCTGAGCAGAAAAAAGGACCTCCGCGCGACCCGCGCGCCCTCACAAAGCCTCACCCTCCCGATAGTAGGGGCTCTTCTGGGTCGTTCGACTTAACCTTCGACAGCCTAACCTTCGGATGCAAATCCAACCCTCGGAGTTCGCTTTGTTTCTCGCAGGTAAAGGCGCTCCGAACACGTAATAAGTAACCTTCGCAGGTTCTGAAGCTTTGTCGTTGAGGCGTCAAGCTTGGCAAGTGGTGAGGGGATGCTGACCCAAGAACCGGCGAAGGCGAAGGTCGGTTTTCCTTTGTTCTCCGTTGAAGGCAGACGGAGCAAGGTGGCGGCAGACAGGAGGAGGACCGATTAGGGTTTCCGCTTCTGCTCTATATTTACGGCTTTGCCCTTTCTGCCTATGTGGTGCCGGGGAATCTTTTTGTACCCTATTGTAATTATGCCAGCACCCCTTGGTATTCCCTATAAATACCAAGAGGTGAACAGTGTAAAGGGGACGATTTTTGGGGAGGAGAGGAATATTTTCTGCGCTTATCTCCTTGTGCCAACGCCCTTACCTTCGCGTATAGCTGACCGTTGTCCACCCTCGCTCCGCGCCCTGTTTGCTAACGGGGGCCGAGCATGTGTGAATCCAACAATATATGTCATCTTTTGATAAATATTATTATTTCGTGCAAGAGTCTAGAACGATTTTATTTTTCGTATGGAGAGAATATATGCTTTTACTGAACGATTTTATTTTCCCATACGAGTAGTAGTAGTGTGCAGTGCAGCAGTCTTTTGATGTGCAAATGCTGCTGAATAGTAGAAGAAGCTTCTAGAGCGAGGACCGGTAGCGGTAGATGCACAGTGGTTGGGCAACATGCATGTACGATGGAGATAGTACATTTTGGCGGCGATTGACTTGCCGACGAAACAGAAGAAGCTGCTAGTAGCAATCGGTTGGCTGGTGGCTGCCATGCGCCCCCGGATTTTGTGTGTGCTTCTTATTCGTCAGCTATCTTTATTTACATTTACACATGTGTATACACATGATCAAGCTTTATTCCCCTCACTTTATTTCTACAAGGCATAATAATTACTCCTGTCTATGAAAAAATCGATTCCTAGAACCGTGTCAGTCAATTTTTTCTAACTTTGACTAACTTTATAAAAAAATAATAATATCTATGATATAAAATAGACACATTATAAAAATATATTCAAAGATATATCTAATGATGTAAATTTGATACCATCAATCTTGATAGTTTTTTCTAGAAATTCGGTCAAAGTTTAAAATTTTTTATTCAAGACAACTCTAAAAATCGATTCTTTCATGGACGGAGGGAGTATAACAAACCAAAGCGTGCTCCTCCCATCCCGAAAACAATTACAAATCTACTAGCTTTTCCTTAAGGCACTTTATCTCAAGTTTGTCTAAACATATACTCCCTCCATATTGAAAAACTTCACGTTTTAGACAACGACACGGTCTCCAAAACATTACTTTGACCACTTGTTTCTTTAAAAATATTTATTGGAAAGTGCTATATGTATATATTTTTATGAAAGTACTTTTCAAGACAAATTTATTTATATGATTTTTACACCTCTAAACTCAATAATTTAAAAGTTATTTATGATTTATATTCCCAATGTTTGACCCAAACCTTGTCCAAAACGTCAGCTTTTTCAATATGGAGGGAGTACTCCCTGCGTCTATGAAAGAATCAATTTCTAGAGTTGTCTTAAGTCAAACTTTTTAAACTTTGATCAAATTTATAGAAAAAATATCAAGATTGATGGTACTAAATTCACATCATTAGGTATATCATAGATTATATTTTCATAATATGTCCATTTTATATCATAAATGTTATTACTCTTTTCTATAAAGTTAGTCAAAGTTAAAAAAGTTTTACTAACACAGATTCTAGGAATTGATTCTTTTATGGACAGATGGAGTATAAACAAAGAGATTTACTAAAACTCATGTGTCTGAATTTTAGTTTTCTTTCAATTGTCGGTTATTGCATATATTTTATATTAAAATTACAGATTTTTGTAGAAAAAATCTATAATTTTTGGTGCCGAGAACAGAAAAAACCATTAGACAAAATCACAAATCCAAAAAAAATCTAATTTATGTTGATACAAAGACAAATAACAGTTTTCAATTATTTTTGTAGGAAGATTAAAGACAAAAAATTTGATAAACACATCCATGTGCACCTGATCCATTGTTTTAACCACCGTTGCTGTTCATGAAGGCTCTATTTTTTATTTTTCTATAATTAGTCTCTCCATATATTATGTGACATGGAGTAGAGTTGTTCTTCAATAGGGCCACCAATTTTAACTATATAGGATGTTCAACGCGCTTTGTTACATTTGTATCTAATGTACGCTTCGATCCATTTTTTTAAGGTACTCTATATACTGCCACACAAATATGGACCTTGTTTAAATTCAGTGTGAAAAATTTTAGGATGTCACATTGTATATTACGGCACTAATTTGAAGTATTAAAAATAGATTGCCAATAAAATTAATTATGTAGGCCGAATAGAAACAGAACAAAAAAAAAATGCCAGGCAGCCACTGACAGATGGGTCCGGCGAGGGAGGGGGTTTGGTGTGTTGTGGGGGTAGGTGGTAGGTGAGTAGAGTCGGAGGAGCAGACGAAATTCGTCAGTAGTCGGATCGGAGCAATCAGCGGATTTGTTCCTACCGCCGCGGTTTTAAAAGGAAATCCCCCTCCGTCTCCTCCATCTCACGCAGCCAAGCCAACCCACCTCGCTCGATTCGCCGTCGACCTCGATCCAGCCAGCCGTCGCCGTAGCAGCAGCAGACATGTCCAAGGTCTTCACCCTCGAGGACGTCGCCAAGCACAACTCCAAGGAGGATTGCTGGCTCATCATCGGCGGCAAGGTATACATCTCCCTCTGCCCTTCCCCTTCCGTGGATGGATGGTTGGTCCATCTCTCCTGTTCTCTTCCTTCCCCAGCCAGCCATGGCTCCCTTGGTTGATCAGATCCCCTGAGTCTCGATCCAAAGATTAGATTTTGCGTCCCCTAAGACTGGCGGCTGGCAAGGTACCCGGCCCTGCTCATTTTTTCTGGTGCTAGGCAAGCCTTGTTTTGTCTGATTCTGCGTATGCTGCCGACGAGCCTTCAGATCCGGCGGAGCCCATCGCTAGTCATGGTAGATTGATTCAATGTATTTTAGGCATGACGGTCCTATATACAGGTGATGGCGTGCCCATCGCTGCGTATTTATTTTTGAAAATCATGTTCATCTTCTACCACATCTAAGATGGCGTGCCTGCGACTCTTTGGCTTTGGTGACTACTGAGTTTGGCCACAATTTTGCTTGTTATGCGCGTCCCCCCTTTTACTCTTGCCAGCACAGTGTTGGTTTGGGGCCTTTTTTTAAAAAAAAATGTTTAGTCCCTGATAATATAGGATACACGACTAACATCCTACGTGGCTAGCATTTCAGCTCTTAGTATCAAAATTTATTAAAACATATAGGATACTAGTATTAGAGTTACAAAGTGGATTGTGGTGTAAATATAGAGTTGTGTCATCTTCCAACAAGTGCCTGCAATGGCATAGAGACAGTATTTTTTTTTTGATCAAATAGCACTTCAAAAATTTTCACAAGCTCGACAATATTGATTATTAAGTGTACCTGCCTAGGTAGTTCTTGTATTGCATTATAATCCCTGCATCTCTACTACTACTATGGTGTGTCTTAAATACAAAAGGTTGCCATAGTTAGGAACTATTTTGTATAAAACAGGGGACTCACTTGTGAAGTGTTTAGTCATGGTAGATTGATTCAATGTATTTTAGGCATGACGGTCCTATATACAGGTAGGTAACCAAATTGTTTCAGTTATGTATTCATGGTTGATTTATAGCAGGACAAAATCTACAAATCGTGTATCACTCTTGCAAAGCTTCTCATCTGCCTCTTGCGTTCTTAGGTAGTTTCCATAATGATAATGTTCTTGAGGCGTTGTTGGAAAGCACCTCTGCAATAGGCGTTGACAAGGATATGGTAGAGGTCATGCTAGGAGCCGAAATAAACTCATTTATTATTTACTACAAATCTGTTTGTGCAACATCCACTATATTACAAAATTTAAATAAGCTAAATATATAGGACACTGAATGTAAAATCATGAGGACTTAGAAATTTAGCAGTGCAGATCCCTTTGTCGAAACACTTGGATCTTCTCAGACTCCAATAAAACTGCATGGACACTAAGCCAATGTGCCTGTGGATTTATAAGTTGATCATGTGCTGCAGTCTCAAGTAAATACATTAAGCCATAAATTTGATTGGGGAAATTTTTGGGGCAATACATGGATGCAAAAATTTGGGTACTTATTGATGGATCATAATCAAAGGAGCAGACCGGCAGCTGAACTGCTCAAGTGGTCAAGAGCATGTTGTTTTGGTGCCTATGGTAGTACCGTAGTCTCGGCCGGCCAGTTCTGCAGCAGGCTGCTGTCAGTCTGCTTTGAGCTGCCGCCGGCCCGCCGCCCTTGCATCAAGCCGCTGCCGCCGCCTCTAATCGACCTTTGTCGATTGCCTCTCGATTTGTTCGGATGTTCTTCCCTCTTTCACAGATGGAGCGACGAAAGCCTTGGATTCGTAGTTCCCAGTCAGCTGTGGCTTATGGGTCCTCTGCGTCCGCGCTCATTCACAGGCGACAGGTTGGGTTTCGTGCAGTCATGCCGCTCAATCGCATCATCTTGCCTATTGCCGACGCGGCTTCCTGCGCCTGTGGCCTGATTCCTCAGGCGCCGGGAGGGGGACATGGCGCGTCTGGCCACTGCCGGCGGCATCCGGGTCGTGTGTGCGTCCTGCTAAAACGCTTAGCTCGTGCAGCGCCGCCCGCCGTCATCCCCAACGCCGTAAATTGAATCATGCCACGCCTTCTGTTGCGGTGCAGCCCTATGACAACGTCTGCCTCTGCTCGCAACCAGGCTAGTGTTCGCTGCTAGTTGCTTGAGCCTCGAGACCGTGTTACTCCTATTGTGTCCACGTCGCCAACACGGTCTTATCCCCAGCGCAATCTACGTGAGCTGCAAGCGCTGGCCACGGCGGCGAGCATGCGCGATCCAGCTGCACCGCCCGTAGGTCTCTTCCTTCGTTAGCTCCGACGCTCGTGCCGCACTCTGCCACGGCCTGGTTCGGCTCGCCCGGGCCCTTTCAACGGTGGGCTGCGCCTGCGTCGCCGGGGTCCGTGCCCGTGCTGGTAGCCCACGGCCGCCGCGCGCGCTTCGCCAGTGAGAAGGCAGGGATCCATCAGCACGTGGGGCTGCGCAGCTGTCGAGAAGGGGTCGTGGCCTCGCGGGGAAGAAGGTGGACATGGAGCGGTGAAGGGCCGGAGGTGAGCGGGCAGAACCGGGCGTAGCCCGTGAAGGTTTGCGATTGTCGGGGATGGTGATGAAGCGGGTAGCAGACCCGAGCCAACCAATATCGGACGGCCTAGATCTCATTTTCCCTCGATCCAACGGCTATCGGCTTAACGGGCGACGTGGCCCTATCCGTTAGCCCGTTTTTGGTGCATGAATCGTATGTAGAGATCCGCGTGTTTGGTTTGTATCTGCAAGCAGGCCTCCACGTCTACCTGGCAATTGCCTGCGCATCATGTCTCGTTGTAACGTGGAAATTCTTTTGTGAAAAGTACCATAGTGTGGTCAGCAGTGTATAGCTAACCTCTGTCTGGTCTGGAACATCTAAAGCTTGTTTCTTTTTTGCAACAGATATTTCCCCATGCCCTGTGTGGCTCCATCTTGTTTGCTAGAGGCCATTGAAACATCAGTAACAGCTCCTTGATAGAAATGCATATTAAACCTTTCCAGATGTTTTCCTGCCCCCCAACAATTCAGTAGCCAGTAATGTTATTGACATCAAATCACATGTCCACGATTCTGCTAAGTGGGTTCGTAGACTTGCAGTATGATTAATTTCGAAAGACGTTATCTTCCCTCTTGAATGTATTAATCATATCTTGTGTCGCTTCATCTTGTTTGCTAGAGGCAATTGAAGCATCAGTAACAATTCCTTGAAAGTATTGTGTATAAAACCTTTCCAGATGTTTTGCCCCCAACAATTCAGTAGCCGATAATGTTATCAACGTTGGATTGTCCATTATTCTGCTAAGTGGGTTCACAGACTTGTAGTACGTTACTCTCGAAAGTCATTCTCTTTGCTCTATTATATTCTGCCGCTTCCAAAAGCTTGTTATGAATTGTGAATTCTGTTCATCAAGGTGCCACAGCTGTGTACTGCTAGGGAAAGCAAGCGCCTTAAGCATAGTCTTGAACTAGCGAGTATGCGTCATTTTATCTTCACATTGATATAACCATGTAAATCAATGGAGTAGAATTTTAACTCATGGAGTAGATTTTTTTAAAAAAAAGACAGATAAAGTACAAGTTTAGTACCTTGGTGGTTGACCAATCATATAGAACATATAGATGTTTCCTATAGCCTTTTTTCAAGATTGATGGTTTTATTATCTTAGATGAGACATGCTACTTAACCTTATGAAACTTGTTATGTCTGCTTAGCCTTTTTGGAAACTCAAGGTTTCATTCGCATAACATTATTTCACAATGACATTGCACCAGTTATTTCATTAATGTTGCTACAGTCTTATCCTTTTCTCTGTAAGAAACTCACCAGCTGTGTGTTTTGCTGTGGAATAGGTATATGATGTGACGAAGTTTTTGGAAGACCACCCAGGAGGTGATGATGTTCTGCTGTCCTCAACCGGTATGCCATCTTGCATTTATGTACCAGCAGTACCACTAACCAGTGCCTGGCTAAGATTATGCTGTAACCAACAATCCATTTCAACTTTCTACAGGCAAGGATGCGACTGATGATTTCGAGGATGTTGGGCACAGCAGCACTGCCCGTGCTATGATGGATGAGTACTTGGTGGGTGAAATCGACGCATCGACGATCCCTTCTAGGACGAAGTATGTTCCCCCCAAGCAGCCACACTACAACCAGGACAAGACCCCAGAGTTCGTTATCAAGATCCTCCAGTTTTTGGTCCCCCTGGCAATCCTGGGCTTGGCTGTTGCAGTTAGGATTTATACCAAATCGGAGTCTGCTTAGCTTTGTTGCAGTTGCCCTCTGTGGATTGTAAGAGTGGAACTTGTCGAATAAGCTAGCAAGAGTTTTGTGAGATTTTATTACATGTGTAACCTGTCGTGAAATTCGTCGAATGTTCTGAGCTGCTGTCGGACTTCTGTGGTCCTTGGATGTCCATTTTGTGCTTTAAAGTGTGATCTTAATGCGTCGTGCTAGATTTATTTGTCTTCAGTTGAGCAGGTAACTCTGCACATTTCTATGGTCGCTGATTGTTCCAAACCCTGTAGTTAACATGAACTCATTATCATGTTATGAATGAAAGAGTTTACGCAACTGACAACTCCTTATCAGCATGTAAATTAGGCTGTCAAATGAACCCATTCTATTTTTCACTAAAGCTCGTTAGTGCTAACCATGTCCTGCACATATGTGGCAGTGTGCAGATTTGTTAAATTGCAGCTGTTAGATTAGTAGCTGGTTTGCAGTCTACTCTCAAGATGCCCAAGACGCCCATGGATTGGAGGATCGCTAGTCTTAGCTGTCACGAGTAGAGCCTGTGTGTTGTGTGACTTAATCAGCTGAAAAGCGGATGCATGTGATAGCTGAGTTATCCTAGGACTATCATAGAGGAGCAAAAGAGTCTGAAATTTATATTTTAGAAATCTTGGTACATTTCAACCGTCTTGAGCATCACTATCATAATCGCTCACACTTGATCATTGATACATACTACTCCATACTGGTAAAGGAAGTTGTTTATAACAGCGACACGGTCTCCAAAGTTTAACTTTGACTTTTTATTTCTATAAAAATATATTTATGGATAAGTGACATGTATACTTTTATGAAAGTATTTTTCAAGACGAATCTATTCATATAGTTGTCATATTTTCAAACTTAACAACTGAAAATTTATTGATGATTTATATTCTCAATGTTTGACTCAAATCTTGTCCAAAACGACTTTTCTTTACGAGTAAGGAGAGAGTATATCACGACCCTATTTATTTCTATTTATAAACTGGCTTGCTTATGAGTAGCTAGTAAAATAATACATATATACATATAACCACAAACCCAATAAATACTAGAAAGAGTAACTAGTGATGTTGGTGGCTTAATGTGAAAGCCAAAGCAAAAGTACAATGTGGGCAGGTTATTAAAGAAAGACTAATTAAGAGGGTCATGCAAGTACCATAGGAGGGCCAAGGCCCTCCCTCAACACCCCCACCCCTTGCCCAGGACAGTAGGGTGTTGTATTAGGTGTTTGGGTACTTAAAAAAATTACAGAATTCGTCCATAAATTACGAGATAAATTTTTTTAAGCCTAATTAATTTATCATTAGCACATGTGTTACCGTAGCACTTTAGTGTCAAATCATGGACTAATTAGACTTAAAAGATTCATCTCGCAAATTACATACAAATTATGTAATTAGTTATTTTTAAATTTATACTTAGTACTTCATGCATGTGTCTACAAATTCGATGTGAAAGGTAAAGTTTTTTATTTTAGAACTAAACATGGCCTGAGCATATGAGTTGAGCAACTGTGAGCCGCTCCCAGCTGTCTATGTTATAGGATGGCAATGGTTAAATCCCCATCGGGTGTTGAAACTCATATCCATCCTCACCACAAAAAATCTAATACTCCCTCCATCCCAAATTATAAGCTATTCCAAGAATTTTAAAGAGACAAAGTTTTTTAAGTTTAACCAAATTTATATAATAAAATAATAACATTTATGATACCAACTAAGTATCATTAGATTCTTTATTAGTTATATTTTTATAATATACATATTTGATGCCATAATTTTGGTCAAACTTGATAAAGCTTTGACTCTCCAAGATTTTTGAAATGACTTGTAATTTAGAATGGAGGGAATACTAGAAAACTTTTAGATGACGATTAAGGTTTAAGAAAAGTTGGAGCACATGGGTGGTATTTACCTATTTTTTGGCTGTGGGGATGACCTGCTCTGACATGCATGTACTTAGGCTTGGACGTTTAGGTTACCCAATTCTTGCGGGTCAGATAATTTGTCTAATTCAAAAGTCGGGTAATGAAAACTGATTTTGGCTAGGATGAAACTAATTGTGTCATGTGCAACATGGGAGAGGACGAAGACATTGAACATCTCTTATGTTGCTCATTTGCTCAATAATGTCGACAAAAAAATAGCATCGTTTGGGATATCAGACAAAGCTTGGTAGCCCGAGTGGCCACCACCAAGAGCCAACATCGTAACCCCCAAAAAAACATCCTAACCCCTTCTTCAAGGAGATATGTCTGATTGTTGCTTGGGAGATTTTCAAATTGAGAAACAGAGAAGTCTTCGACAATGAGAGTGCCAATCATACAGCCTGGTTCAGCAACTTGAAAGCCAATCATACAAAGTCGGAGAGATTTAGGGAGGATGTATGCTAGGTCCTCCTTTTGTGTATGGCTAGATGCCTTTAGTTAATGTATCTTTGTTTCTTTCCTGTGGTTGTTCCCATATGTAAGTATCCGCATTTTAGTTAATGAAAAATGAAGTGTCAAGTGTGTGTGGGAAACTCCCCAAAAGTTTTGGCCTTAAAAAATTGCTACTAGAAATTACCCAAAAATATACTACTCACAATTTTGGGTACCCGATAATTCGAGTTAGGGTTTGGGTATACCCGATATACCCTAATTTATATAAAGCTACAAACTGCATAAATATGTAGTTTGGGTACCGAGAGATATTACCCGAATTACCCGAACTAATTTCGGGTAATCAAAATCGCTATCTGAATTTGTGTTCAGATATCTCAAGTTCAGTAATTCAGGTACGGATACATGTAATGGATAGTAGGTATTTTACCTACAGTAGGTCTACATGTACTCAATGTTCCATAGAGACTCCAGTGCTCCATTCAGATCGACTCAAGATGGCATGGAGGAAGTACAATCCATTCATTGCCCGCAAGCAGCTGCAGTATGTACTCATCAATAGCCACTAGTCAGGTTTATGTATTTACCTTCGTATTTATGCTCGATTCATGCGTGACAACTTGAATGTGCTTCGTTTACGTAAACATAGGCACTTTTTAAGTACTTAACTACTACATCTAGATAATGATTCATAATTACTACTGCACTTCTTTCTTCAACCAAGAGAGTTTGGTTGCTCTGTTTAAACCAGCAATGTAACCTAGCTAGATCCTTGCACTAGAATAGCTACATTGTTTGGAATGACAGAAACAATAATGTGTTTATCCATGCGTACCTTCATTTGATACTATTTGGTCTCCATGTCGCTTAATTAGGCTTGTCACAATATTTCACTTTTACTACACATCATATTTATACAAGAAAAGTTACTTATTAGGATCACTAGCTATCAGCATGTGGTTATTATCGCTCGGTACTCTCTCTGTCCAAGAAAACATGCAACTTTAGGTTGAAAAAAGTAGTTCATATTTAATTAAGTTTCTAGTGAATAATATTTATATTTTTTATTCTAAATTAATTTATTATAAAAATAAATTTCGTAATTAATCTAATGATATTTATTTGATATCATAAATATTGATATTTTTTATCTATAATTTGCCAAACTTAAGACATTAAAACATGATACTATGCTAGAATTGCATATTTTCTTGTACAGAGTATCATTTTATTGGCAACAATGGTTGCATCAACAAAAAAAATGCCATGGCTAGATGCACAATCTTTTCTCATGTTTGTTCCCATCTTTAGATGTAGACCAATCCTGCTATCTGACTTGCCGTGTTGATTCCTCGTTTTTGTAGAACTGTTCAGATGACATGTAAGGTAGGCTGCTACTCCCTAAATAATTGTACGTGTTATAAGTTTGACTTGATTTATAACAAATAAATGTAACATTTATATTTTCAAATAAATTCGTTTAAAAATTAGATCTAAAGATCTTTCCAATGATACTCACTCTGTCTATAAAACAATGCAATTATGAGAAACGTGTCGGTCAAACTATTTCAACTTTAATCAAGTTTATAGTAAATAGTATTAGTATTTATATCTTAAAATAAATTTAAATATATTTTCAACTGATCTAATGGTGCTTATTTTGTCTTATAAGTGTTATTATTTTTTATATAATTTTAATCAAAATTTACGATGTTGGACTTCTTGAGATGTAAGAACTGTGTTTTTTAGATGGGAGAGTACTAATTATGTATAATAAATATTAATATTTTTAATATATATTTTGTTAATGATGTTTCTTGAGAAACGAAAACGACAGTTATTTAAAGACGAATGTAGTATGTTATAACTTTACTATGGTGGGATCAAGGGACCTCAAACATCTCGTTTTGAAACCGTCCATACAGATAGCGTTAAAACTTTTTCTTTTTTTGCATTATTGTAATTTTTTTTATGTCAAGGCTGCTGTGTACCTACAAGACACTTTCACTTTCAATTTCTTTCATGTCATTTATTGGGCACACCACATACAAGAACGATGAAGCTTTTTTTCGACAAGTCACTATGCAGAAAAGATGTCGAATCATGCAGAAGTTTAAGACGGAGAAAGAGTTAGAGTCTGTTTGGTGTAGCTCAGTAGCTCACAATAGCTTTGTGAGTTGTTTTTATTATCAAATACCTTTTTTCTAGAACAACTTATCTATGAAACTGTTTTATCGAGATAAAGCTAAAAAAAAGTAGCTTTTTAGATCTTGCATCATTATTTCTCTCTTTCAACCATACATAATTTTATTGGTGAAGCTGTTTTATCAAACATTTTTTTTAAAACAGCTCAGTTTCACCTAGAAAGTTGCTTATAAAGCTATTTTCTAAAAAAAAAACAACTTCACTGGTGAAGGTGAGTTGTGCCAAATAGAGGCTTAAGCTTGGTTTAATGTCCTTTCCATGACCTAAATTTAGACGTGCTATTATAAACTAGAATAGGTGCGTCCAACCACGATATATAGGTCCTGTTTGGTACAACTCGAGCTGTTTTTTTTTCTGTGAAACACTTTTTTTCCAATTCTCCCTCTCACAAAAGCATAAGTTGAAATGAAGCTTAAAAAAGTAGCTTTTCATAGCTTATACCTTTATTTCTCTCTTCCAACCATACTTAAAGTTATTGGAAAAGTTGTTTTGTCAAATATTTTTTTCAAAACAGCTCAAACTTCATCTAAGAAATTACTCATGAAGCTATTTTTCTAAAAAAAAAATAGTTTCACTGACGAAGCTTAGCTAATACCAAACAGAACCATAATTTAATTCAAACTTGTATTGAAATAAGTGAGGTAAAGCTGTACCTTCCGTTTGCATGCACGAATACTAATTAAATTGCTACAAGGAAGAAGACTGGATTCATGGCCGAGTGGACATAGCAATATATGCTTAGCCAATTTATTATTTATTATTTGAAAACCCGAATCAAGAAAAATATATTTCCATATCTGGATCGTTGTCCTTTCTCAGATCCAGATCTTGGGTCGACACGAAGGAATGAATATACTGTCTCCGTATCATAAAACTTGACGTTTCAGACCGTGACACGGTCTCCAAAATATCAATTTGACCACTTGTTTCTTTAAAAATATTTATTAGAAAGTGATATATATATATATATATATATATATTTATGAAAGTATTTTTTAAGACAAATTTATTTATATATGATTTTTACATCTCTAAACTCAATAATTTAAAAGTTATTTATGATTTATATTCTCAATGTTTGACTCAAACCTTGTCTAAGAAGTTTTTTTTAATACGGAGGGAGTACCTAGAGATCGAGATCGAGGTGCGTTGCTTGTGGAATATATAGTAAAAGAAATATCGCATACTGTACATACCACCAATTAATAATAAATACTATAAATAAACTCTAATAAGAGAGAGATGTGGTGTTCCATGCATGCATCTCGAGCTAGCAGTGTACAGTGCAGTCTTTTTGTTGTGCAAATGCTGCTGAATAGTACAAGAAGCTTATAGAGGACCGGTGGTAGATGCTCGGTGGTTGGGCAACATGTACTCTCCCTCCGTCGCTTCGTCATTTTCGTTTTTATAAGAAACACTAGTTAAGTTGCTACGGGTATACAAAATATCTCGTGACATACAACCACACGAGTAGAAATCTCATGTCATTCACTAAATTTTGTGTTTTTGCAATAGAACCAAAATAATACATTACAATAAGAACAAAATAATGTCGCAACAATTTTAAATATGATCTTGTGTTGTATAATTCCATCTCTGCTCTTATAGTTACAATGGGCAAGCTCATGCACTACCTTGTTTCGCTCTCTGCCAATTATGATGAATTAATAACTTAGATCACTGCCTGATTATGTCTCGTATTAGTGGTGTGACCACACAATGACCATGCAACGGTGCCTCGAGCTTGTCCACCAAGGTTGAGAAATTATAACCAAGGATTAACACTTCATCCGTCTGACAAACAACCAGTTGTATGCCTAGACATAGTATTGCCTCCGTCTTGTCCGATCCCTGCAATGGGAGAAAAAGAACATTGTTTCACCATTAGAGATCTTTTCTCCATTTTTCAACACATTACTCTAACACTCCAAACACACCAAATGGGTAATAAAAGAGTAAATAGAAGTTAAACATTGCAGTTTTCTCCAGCTCATTTCATTTACAAATATATAGTAGTCTTACTTCAATATTTGGTAGATATAAATATTCGAGGAAAACTGAGTAGGCTAAATGTTAGGAATATATTTTGTAGTATCAAACAAATGATAGTAAATAATTTGAGAGAAGCGTGAGGGTGACTAACTGGTCATTAACAAATGCAGGAAACTTCAGGATCTACTTGGTTTCACTAAATATATTTCAGAGCCAAACATATGAGTATCTCAGAACTCGAATTTAAAAACCATCTTAACCTTGAATTTACTACGTATGTTCATTAAAAAGTCAGGACAAGGGAAGTAATTGTACCAGACACTTGCTTGCACAAAGCATGACCTCCTTGCGGCATGACCTCCTTGTGGCATGACCTCCTTGTGCTCTGGTTTCACAGTGAAGTAGTGATCAAATTTAATGGTTACCTTAGTTCATGGTGATCATATTGATGTCATTCTTGTTCAACACTACGTTCTAAAGCACATCCCCTTCGGATTTGCTCTAGGTTCACTACTGCTTAAGATCAAACTGTAATATATGAAACATCATATTACAAGCCTATCTGAACTTAATGCAGTTACGAACTTACAATGCATCATCACAGGAAAACAATTCAGTTTCTATGCAGCTTGTTCCAATTTACCATTGTTAATTGAAAAAATGTTGAGTTTCTATAGCGAGCTTAGGAGAAAAACAAAAACAAACTTAAGAATTGCTGTTAGGAGTTGCAAAGTACTCGAAGTTCCTACAACAACATGACAGTGGACACATTAAACATGTGGGAATGTCATTGCCAGCAAACCAAACAGCTCCTATCCAGGTTTCAGAACCCATATTAGCAACCATGATGCTCCTATCCATCACCAAACAGCTCCTATCCAATCCTATCAAGATTTCAGAACCCATATTTAGGAACCTGATGATGTTCTGAAAAGGAAGAACCTCACGAACTCGCTGCTTCAACTCCTAAAAACAAAATGCCTACCCAGTTCCTCACACTCGGCCAATCCGGCAAAGGAGCTTCTCTTACCCCGCACCAATCCACGTCACGAACATTCGAAATTCCTGCATCTACAAAACTCGCAACGGCGAGAGCGCAATCAGGGTTATGCAAGGCACAAAAAGACATCATCACAGAGCGGGGGAGACAACTTACTCTCGCGGCACGCAGGGGTGTCGCCGATTGGGTGCAGAATATTCTTCGGGGGCGCTCACGACCTCAGTCTCCTCGAGCCTCCGCCAGATGCCGCGGAGAGAGAGGGAGGGGGCGGAGGCGGTGCCGGAGAGGGAGGGGGCGGAGGTAGTGCCGGAGATCGAGGGGCGGAAGGGGACAGGATGTTGCGTGTGTCTGGACTCTGGGCGGAGCGGCCCGAGCGCGGCTGAAAGGTCCAAATTGGCTAGAGGGGGGTGAATAGCCTAATTAAAAACTCTACAAGAATACTTAGGCAAACACTATTAGTATAACAAATGGCGAAGCTTTTTGCGCTAACCTAATAGTGTGTTGCAAGCCACCTATCCAACAATTCTACCTAATAAATCTATGTCACACAAGCAATTAGAGCTAATATCTAATGCGGAATAAAACTAACTAGCTCTAGTACAAGTATGATATACAAAATGTATATGAGACAAGTGTGTGCAATAGATAGACTAAGCAAGCTAATCACAACTAGCTACACAAGGAATATAATAAGAGATATACAACAAGTGAAAGTATCTACACAAAAGAAATAGCTCAATGTAAATACACAAAGTAAATGAGCTAG
Organism: Coix lacryma-jobi var. lacryma-jobi; assembly: GCA_009763385.1. NCBI lineage: Eukaryota > Viridiplantae > Streptophyta > Magnoliopsida > Poales > Poaceae > Coix > Coix lacryma-jobi. Next base: position 125,142,363 of record CM019827.1, on the reverse strand, counting down.
ATAGAGGTGGTTTCACCGAGCCTTTGGGATCGCCTAGTAGAGAGCCAATCACCGGTGAAATCCACTCGTGATGCCAATCACCAAGATGTGAATATGAAGACCAATCACCAAGATGTGGAAGCAATCACAATAAGCACACGGGACACCAAGATTTATCCCGAGGTTCACGTGCTTGCCGGCACGCTACTCCCCGTTGTGTCGACCAACACTAGGTGACCCGGTGGCTAATCGGCGCAAAGCCAAGCTCACTAAGAGTGCCACAAGAATCTACCGCTAGTGAGGTAGCTCAATGACACGAGCAATCCACTAAGGATGCCTCTTGCCGCTCCGGCGAGGTGAGGCTCCAAAACCTCTCACAATCTCGAACGGTGGTGGCCAGGAACAATCACCAATCTTGCCAATCAACCACCTCAACACCTCCAAGCCGTCTAGGCACCGACAAATGCCAAGAGTAACAAGAGAACTCAATGCCAATGCGAAGAACTACTGCCACTAGATTGAACTCTTTTCAAATCACGCACTAGATCACTCAATCTCACTTGGTTTGATCAAATCAACTTAGGAGATGAGTTGGGAGGCTTGCCAATGCTCACTAGTATGCTTAGGAATCAGAATGTGCAAGGATGAGTCCATATGAGTCGGCCAAGCCCCTTAAATAGGCCACTCAAGTCAGCCTAGCCGTTGGGCTGAAATCGCGACCATCGGACGCTCCGCTGCGAGACCATCGGACGCTCCGATGCGAGACCATCGGACGCTGCCCCAGCGTCCGATGCTCCGGATGGAGCCACGTGTCCCCCTGATATGAAATTTGCCCGTTAGATCCCAACGGTCATATCCCTTCGCGCCACGGATAAAGTGGCATCGGACGCGCCGATGCTAGGCATCGGACGCTCCGATGCCGCTGCATGATTCAACCCTTTTCAGCGCCACATCGGACGCGCCGGCATCTCTACATCGGACGCTCAACCTCTGCGTCCGATGATACAACAGAAAGGTTCCAGAGAGAACCAAAACACATCGGACGCGTCCGATGGTTCTGCATCGGACACAGGCCAGCGTCCGATGCTCCCTGGAAAGCACGCTCGCGCCACATCACCTGCATCGGACTCTGCAACAGTGTTTCCTCAGCGTCCGTTGCCAGCGTCCGATGCTCCTTCAACATTTGTCAGAAACTAGGGTTTACCATCGGACGCTCAGCCAGCGTCCGATGCTCCTCGGACCAGCGTCCGATGCTCCCTGAACACACCACTGTTCTTCCGAAAACCGTTGAATCCTGCCTCGCAAGCTCGGCAGGAGGGAGAAGGATTATACACTAGTTTCTCCCACTTCTCCACACCTCCTTAACACCCCCTTTTCCCAAAAGTGCCAACACCACCAAGTGTACATTATTGTATGCAAGTGTGTTAGCATTTTGCAAAGCATTTTCCAAGGGGTTTAGTTAGTCACTCACTAGGTTTATAGCATCAATATGTTAGAGAACTCCTAGTGGCACTTGAACATCGCATAAGCCATGAATAATCTCCTCTTAATAGTATGGCTATGTATCCTAAATGTGATCACACTCGCTAAGTGTCTTGATCATCAAAACAAAGAGCCCTATAGGTTATACCTTTGCCTTCGGGCCTCTTTGTTCCATCTCTTCATTTCGCCAATGGTAGAGCACTTGATCTCTTTAGTGCTTGAGGCCATCACCATCCTCCATGGTTGCCACCATGCTAGCTCCACCATTTGGCTTGGTCACAATCCTTTCTTATAAGCTACACACATGCTTACAAATCAGATTAGACCAAATAGGTTTCATCAATTAACCAAAATCAAACTAGGGCTTTCAGCGGCGCGGCGGCCGGGGCCGGGCGAGGGCGGGTGCGGCGTCGGGGACGCAGTTGCTTTGACCGTGTGGGGAAGACGGGAGACTGGAGAAGCCAGGAGCGGTGCTTTGATGGGGGAGACGGAAAAGCGAAGCGAAGTGGGTAATCAGACGATGTCATTTGACTCCTTTTAGGAGTAGAGATGTAGTATACTCCTATAAATTATGTATCTTAAAAAATACAGAATAAATTATAATTCGAAATGGAAGGAGTAAGTTATTATAAGATCACTTTGTATATTATACTATGTATGGGATACTGGTAATCCGCTCTGGAGGTACTCTTAGCAAGCAAAGTTCGTCGGCACGATGCAAGTACCGCCGTTTGCATCCAACAAGACAACAATGCCGTTGACAATCAGCGTCTGACATCAGTATACAAGATGAGGTACCGTACCACAAACATGGCCATAGCTAAAGCCAGTAGCCCAATAACAACCATGATCTACGCGAACTTAGCGAGCTCGTCGGCGAACGCGGCAGCGTGAGGTTCCTCGACGCAGCGAAGCATGAGCCGGATGCCGCGCTTGGGCGCGGGCGGTTTGAGGTAGATCACCGACGCGACAATGTTGACGTCGTCGTTGAGCGTGAAGACGTACCCCGGTTCGCCGAAGCCGTAGTCCACCTCGTTGAACTCGACGCGGCTCCAGTCCGACACCGTCACTGTGTCGTAGTCCAGCGGCACGTTGTAGTGGTCGTCCTTGGCGCCGCCGTGCATCCAGTCAGCGAAGCGCGTGGTGAGCGCCTCCTTGGCCTCCTGCATCACGCCGACCACCTCAGGAAGCGACGCCTCACGGATGGCCCTGCTGGTCCGGGTGATGCCCACGGGGTACACGCAGTTGCCGTAGTAGCCGTCCACCGACGGTAGCACGCCGCGGAGGAGGTGCCACGTGCTGGCGGCGAAGCCGAGCCGGACCTCGGCGTCGTCGGGGAGCGCCATCGCCAGCGCACGGCAGTTGAACACCACCGCCGTGACGGCATCGAAGGTGGAGCAGGTCTGCCCCGTCGCGTCCTTGAACCCGTCCTTGATGCGCGCGATGCTCTCCGGCGAGATCTCGACCACCTGGGTCACGAAGCTGAACGCCGTGAACGACGGCGGGGGCCGCGCGGCAGCTCAGGCGGGTCCGGGATCGCGTCGCGGTCCCAGACCGGCGCGATCGACGGCGCCGCCGGCAGCCCCCGCGCCATCTCGCCAGCCGCCTTGAGGAACTGCGTCGCGCCCTGCCTGTCAAACACCAGGTGGCTGAAGCAGATCCCGACGCGAACCCGCTGCAGGTGAACTTGGTCATCTGTAGAGCGTTAAATTCTCAGCACCCGAAGACTATCTCATCTCTCTCCTCGGATCCGGCGGCTATGGAGCGTATGAATCTTCCTAGTCGTCGGATACTCGGATCAGACAAGGGAATCTGGAGGCGATCGATCGAACCTGAGCCATGAGGACGAGGTCCTCGAGATTCTCCTCGGGGGGAGGGCGCGGGAGGAGCTCCTCCTTGGGGATGAGCAGCAGGCGCTCGAGGTAGTTGACGTCGACGAGCGCGCAGCTCGCGGCGGCCTCCACGAACCAGACGCCCTGCCCAGTGCAGTCCACGACGGGCTCCCCGGGGCTCGCGTCCGCGATGCGGCCAACCACCGGGTAGTACGGCACCAGCGCCCTCGCGAAGCCGTCGCGCATCGCGGCCACGGCGGCGTCTTGGTCCCCGTCGGCTCCTGTGGCCGGGGGGGAAACCTGGATGAAATCCACCGAGACGCGGACCGCCGCAGTTGAAAGAGTAAGAAATGATCAACCACAGTGATTGTATTGATCTCAGGGAAACTTATACACAGGTGAGCGATGGGCTCAACAGAATCCTAAAGACCCGGACGCGAGCCAGCGCAAGTGCGCGGTGTGGTGAACGTCTCGCAGGCACGCGGTGACCGCGACTAACGGATCGCAGAACGCGTCCGTAGCTTACAGGTGGACCTGAGTACATGCATCGACTAACACCCCTCAGTCGCTGCTGTGAGTGCACCTACACAAAGACTGTCTCGGAAGTCGATGAAGAGTGGCGACGGCAAGCCCTTCGTGAAGATGTCGGCGAATTGGCGTGCGCTTGGGATCCGCAGGACTCGCAGTTCTCCTAGCGCTACCTTTTCACGGACGAAGTGGACGTCGAGCTCGATGTGCTTTGTTCGTCGATGATGAACCGGGTTCCGCGCCATGTACACGGACGACACATTGTCGCAGTACGCGATCGTGGCGCCATTGACATTGTAGTTCAGCTCACGAAGAAGTTGTCGAAGCCATGAGCATTCAGCGACGGCGTTTGCGACTCCGCGGTACTCAGCCTCCGCGCTGGAATGCGAGACTGTGTTTTGCCGTTTGGAGCTCCAGGACACGAGCGAGTTTCCAAGGAACACCGCGAAGCCGGATGTGGACCGTCGCGTGTCCGGGCAGCCGGCCCAGTCTGCGTCAGTGTATGCCGTTAGTTGGATGGAAGACGCTCGATGGAGACGGAGCCCCAAGTGTGATGTGCCCTTGATGTAGCTCAAGATCCTCTTCAGGAGCTGTAGGTGAGCATCGCGTGGAGCGTGCATGTGCAGACATGCCTGCTGCACGGCATACGCGATATCCTGTCTGGTCAGGGTAAGGTACTGGAGTGCCCCCGCCATGCTTCTGAACCAGGTAGCGTCGGAGATGAGCTCGCCATCATGTGCTGAGGCCTTTGGTCGAACATCGGCTGGTGTGTTGGCCGGCTTGCAGTTGCTCATCCCGGCTCTCTGTAGGACCTCCTGCGCATATTTTTCCTGGGAGAGGAAGAAGCCATCGCCGTCGCGGTGTACTTTGATGCCGAGGAAGAATCGAAGGGGTCCCATGTCCTTCACTGCGAACGCGTGCCGCAGCTGCTCGATGTTGCGACGAAGGAGAGCTGTCGAGGATGCGGACAGGATCATGTCGTCCACGTACAACAGTAGGTACGCCGTGTCGCTGCCGCGCCGGAGGACGAAGAGGGAGGTGTCAGCCCGCGACTACACGAAGCCGAGGCTGGTGACGTGCGCCACGAACCGAAGGAACCATTGCCTGGGTGCCTGACGAAGACCGTAGAGCGAGCGGGACAACAGGCAGACGGCGTCACGATGATCTGGATGCTCAAAGCCAGTTGGCTGGCTGCTGTACACCGTCTCCTGCAGGTTGCCGTGGAGGAACGCGTTCGACACGTCGAGTTGATGAGCCGGCCATTGCTTGCTTGCCACCAAAGTCAGCACGGTGCGGATCGTGGCTGGCTTCACCACCGGCGAGAACGTCTCGCCGAAGTCGATGCCGGGGCGTTGGTTGAACCCGCGGACGACCCACCTTGCCTTGTACCTGTCCAGCGAGCTGTCGGGGTTCCACTTGTGGCGGAACACCCATTTCCCGGTGATGATCCAAGCGTCACGTGGTCGCCGTTGTAGGGTCCAGGTGTGGTTTGCTTGCAATGCATCGAACTCCAGTTGCATTGCAGCACGCCAGTTTGGATCCTTTAGTGCGGCGCGGACGGACGACGGAATGGGAGACACTGGGGACGTCGACAGAGGAGCTGTATTTGCCTGCAAAGCATACTTGGGGTTCGGCTTGTGGATGCCTGCCTTGCCCCTGGTTAGCATATGATGGCCTGGTACAACTGCTATGGGTGATGACGGGGTGTCAGTATTTGGCGTTGGGGAAGGCAGTGTGTGTGCGACATCGAGGTGGACCGTCGGTGACGCACTCGATGCTTGCTGCTGATGAACACCACGAGTAGTTCGTGCGCGTGTCGGGTGAGGCAGCAGGTGTGCATTGAGCGGCAGCGTGGCGGAAGGAGTGCGCGGTGTGCTGGGTGCGTGACGCAGTGATGCTGGTGGTGTTGGGTCATCGTGCACGACGGCTGCTGGCTGTGGTGTTGGAGGAGGTGAAGGCGATGCACGAAAGGGGAACTCCTGCTCGTCGAAGACGACGTGCCGTGAAGTGAGCACTCGGCGCGTAGTGGTGTCATAACAACGGTACCCGCGATGATCGGCAGGATATCCGATGAAGATGCATGGCGTGGAGCGTGCAGCGAGTTTGTGTGATGTCGTGGCTGTTGTGTTGGGGTAGCAGCGGCAGCCGAAGACGCGGAGCTCATCATATGTCGGCGGCGTTCCGAAGAGCAGCTGGTACGGGGTGAGCGTGCCTGTGGCGCGACAGGGTCGCCTGTTGACGAGGTAGGTCGCTGTCACCATCGCTTCAGCCCAAAACTGCAAAGGAGCTGAACTGTGGAGTAACATTGTGCGAATGCAGTAGTTAATAGTGCGTAGCACACGTTCGGCCTTCCTATTCTGCTGGGATGTGTAAGGACAGGAGAGGCGAAAGTGGATGCCATTGTCACTGAAAAATAGGCGAAGTGCAGTAGAATCAAATTCCTTCCCATTGTCAGTCTGAATGGCAAGTATGGGTAGACAGTATTGAGTCTGAACGTGAGCCTGAAAAGCTTTTATTGTGGGCAGAACGTCAGACTTGTGCCTCAATGGAAAAGTCTAGAGATAGCGAGTGAAGTCATCTAGAATCGCAAGGTAATATTTGTAACCAGAGTGACTGAATATAGGTGAGGTCCAAACATCGGAATGCAATAACTGAAAGGGGAAATATGTCTGTGTTGCTGAATCACTGAAAGGTAATCTAACATGTTTGCCTAAACGGCAGGAAGAACATGTATAAGCTGTGGATTTATTACAACTGAAATCAAAACCAGCAAGCACTTTGGAGAGGACGTTGGCGCCAGGATGCCCAAGTCTCTGGTGCCATAGAGCGACTGCTGAAGAGGTGGAAGCGATGAAGGCTTGCTGTGGCTGAAACCGAAGCGGGTAGAGATCTCCAGTGCTCTCACATCGGAGCATCTCCGCTCGGGTTTGAAGATCCTTGATAGAAAAACCAGCAGGGTCAAACTTAATAGAAATATTATTATCACGAGTAAGACGGCGAACGAAAATAAGATTTTTGATCAGAGATGGAGCAACAAGAACATTTCGCAGATGTAAAGGTGCGGAAGCTGTAGGAATGGAAGTAGAGAGCTGCTGAGAAACAGGTAACCGGGCACCATTGCCAACAGTGATCATCGAAGATGAAGGATGAGGGCGAGTGGTGGGTAAGTTACCAGGTGAGGACGTCATATGGGTGGTGGCGCCGGTGTCCAGATACCAGTCGGCGGCGCTCGGCGGCTGTATTGGGATGCCAACGTTGGACAGCGCCGTGTAGAGCGCTGTATCCCAGCCTCCTGTAGAGCTAGTGGGAGGAGTTGAAGGCTGGGCTTGATAGGCCATCATGGCCTGCTGGGCTTGAACAGGCGGTCGAGGACCGAGGACGCCAGCTGCAGGAGCCCGAAACGGGGCAGGCCAGGCCTGAACGAACCCAGTCCACGGGTTGTAACCCGCAGTCCAGGTGCCGACCTGAGCTGGAGGACGCTGGCCGCCACCATGGCGTTTGTTGGTCTTCTGGGAGCGATTGCGATAACCGCCGGATCCGTCGTCTTTGGATCCAGCGGGGCGAGGAGATGCGCCGGAAGTGTTGGAGCCGGATTCCTGGTTGCCGGCACCAGGTCCATGTCCAGCGGTGAGGGCATGGCTGGCATCGGCTTTGGCGTCGTGCTTCTCGCTGAGCTCCTCCAGGATCAAGAACGAGCGAGCAGACATGAAGGTGTGAGGGAATTTGGAGGTAATCACCGACTTGAGATGTCGATAGCGCGGATTCAGGCCACGGAGCATGTTCAGGACTTGGCTCGGTTCAGAGACCGTATGGCCGATTGCGCGAAGTTGATCTGCAAGACGCTTCAGTTTTGTGCAGTACTCATTGATTGTCATGTCACCTTGGTTGAGACTGCGGAGCTCGGCCTCAAGGTAGACAGCGCGGTGAAGTTCGTTGTCGAGGAAGAGACCTTCAACCGCAGTCCACAAGGAGAAGGCGGTGAGTTCAGGCTTGTGGACGATGGCGAAGACAGAAGCGGAGACGACGTTGAGGATCCAGTTGACGATGCAGGGGTCGACGAGTTGCCATTCGCTCTCGCGCTCAGCCGTTGGAGTAGGCATGCGGACGTGCGACGTGAGGCTGAACTTGCCGAGAGCCGAGTCGAAGAAGCACCTCCATTGGGAATAGTTGCCTTCCTCGAGGTCGAGGGTGATTGGAACATGCGAACATATGTTCACAGTCTGCAAGATGGAGGCAGCGGCGGACTCGGGTGGGTTGTTGTCAGACTCAAAGGAGCTATCGGAGTGGTTGGGAGAGGTGGGCGCCATGGAAGCTTTTGCGAAGGGATTTCGGAAGGAAGAAGATAACCTGGTCTTTGATACCATGAAAGAGTAAGAAATGATCAACCATAGTGATTGTATTGATATCAGGGAAACTTATACACAGGTGAGCGATGGGCTCAACAGAATCCTAGAGACCCGGACGCGAGCCAGCGCAAGTGCGCGGCGAGCGTCTCGCAGGCACGCGGTGACCGCGACTAACGGATCGCAGAACGCGTCCGTAGCTTACAGGTGGACCTAAGTACATGCATCGATTAACAGCAGTCTTGTCGATGGAAGACAGTGGGAGGGTGCCGCCGGGGGTTGGCCCCGCTGGCGCGACGAGCTCCAGAGCTGATTTCACGACGGTGGGGGCGGCGGCTGCGGAAGACATGACGGCGTCTGCTGGTGGAGCGGAGCGGGGGGCGCGAGTAGCAGCAGCAAGAAGCGGGCGAGGGCGGGTGCGGCGTCGGGACTGCAGTTGCTTTGACCGTGTGGGGAAGACGGGAGACCGGAGAGGCCGGTAGCGGTGCTTTGATGGGGAGACAGAAAAGCGAAGCGAAGTGGGTAATCAGACGATGTCATTTGACTCTTTTTAGGAGTAGAGATATTTGATTAAATATAGGTAAATATATATTAAATTTAAAATACTTATATTTATTATATATAATCAGTATTATTAAAAAGATTTTTGCATCTAGCTTTTTAATAAATTTATTTAACGGCAACAGCTGGAGTAGTATGTATTTTGGCAGCGATTGACTTGCCGGCGAAACAGAAGGTGCTGCTGGTGCTGGTGGCTGCCGCAATGCGCCCCCGGATTTGTGTGCTCTTTCTTATTCTTGCCCATGGTCCAACCAAACTTTTCCTACAATTGACCTCCACTCCATCGGTAGTTAGAGTCGACGCTTCAGTTATCTTTATTTACATGTACACACACATGTTTACACATGATCGAGCTTTATTCCCCTCACTTTATTTCTACAGGGCAGAATTATAACAAACCGAAGCATACTCCTTCCTTTCGCCGCCCCCCCCCCCCCCCCCCCCCCCCCCCACACACACAAAATACAAATCTACTAGCTTTTCCTTAACTTATCTCAAGTATTTGTCTATACATATAAACAAATACTAATATAAATATCTCTTGATTAATAATGGACTATAATTTCATAGATAACCTATTTAATTTGTAGACATAAAAGAAATACTTTTTTATCTATAAATGTAGAGAGATTTGAGTTAGTTGAAACTTAAAATTACACTTTAAGGTTTGTAACGAGCTGCTGCTGGATCGTTAGATGAAAATTCAAAAATGATTAGGGTCATAATGATCTAGTAGTGATATGTGTACAATAATACGTACAAAAACCCCTCCTTACTTTCTCCTTCTCATCCCTAGCACAAATATCTAAGGCCTACTTTGGCAGCCCAAAATCCCTCCGGGTTCCCCGTGACTTTCCGGGCCAAGAAACCACGCGTCAATTTTCCCCGCACCAATCTGCCGCGTCATTTGGAAGTCCACCTACGCGGGAACAGAAGCCCGCTTGCCTTCGTTTTCCACGCGGAAGAAAACCACGAGTCCGGAGACTGGGGGCGTTTCCCGTGAGCCCGGTGGCGCTCGCGTCGCTGCAGTCGCGAGTCGCTGAGGCCGCCGCCACCCTGGCATCCCGCCGGCGACGCCCAGCATCCGTCCGCCGCTGCCTCAGCATTCGTTCGCCATCGGCCCGACATCCGTCTCCTCTTCTGTCGCTCGGTCTCTCGTACGTACATCTTCTATACTCGGCTTTGCTTCCTAATTACGACAGGGAAGGAGACAGGGAAGGGGGACGGGCTCCCGTGGATACGATCGGCCAATAAAATCCCCCTCAGGGGTTTGCTACCCAGGGAGAATCTGGCCCATGTTCTCAAAGTAGGCCTGAGAGCATCTCCAAGAGACTTGCTATCTTTGTTTTGTATGCTATATTTAGATGTTTAGAGTAAAAAGTGAACTCCAACAGCTATGCTATCTTGTTTTTGTAAAATAACAAGTTTGCTATTCCTAAAATCTCGCATGGTAAATATAGCTTGCATGTGTCACTAGCTATCTAGTATTGTTATAATAAAAAGACTGTTGGAGTTTTCTATTTTTTATAGAGTTTTTTATTTTAAAGACTACCCATATTATAGGTTTAGTCATCCATTTTTACCAACTCTCTTGGAGTTGCTCTAAGGAGGCGTCTTTCCCCAGCTCTCACTCATTGTTACTATCATTTTTCATCGAAATGTTTATAGAAGGTCTTGCATTTTCAAGGAAGAACATGATTTTCTTAAATAAATTTGGTATACTCTATGGTCGAAAAAATAAATTAGGAGTATATACAAATCATTTTGATTTAAACATATTCTAGGACTTAAAAAATTAAATTTGGCACATCTATTACTGCATTCATAGTTAATTAATTCGCATGTAAAAATTGAGATGTAAACTCAAAAATTCAAAAAAAAAATCATATGAAAAATAACAAGTTTCATATGTATTTATGCTGGAAGAGACAAACAGCACTTTATTCCATCGATCATTTCAACGCGTACCAAATTAAATGAAGCTGAAACAGAAACAAACATATAGCTCGTGCTTGAGTGCATGTTTGTCGTCCATGGCCCAATCGCGTGCTTGAGTGCACCTGCGCCTCCATGGCTGCGGTCTGCGTCTCGGCGGACGACGACACTCCATCGATGGCCCACCACATGATCCACCGCCCGAGCCCCGTGATTAATGGCGCTGTTGTCAAAAAATTTTGACAGTGAAACGAACACATCGTCCTAAGAGCAAGTATAATAACCGGCTGTAAGCCGGCTAAATGCAGACGTGGAGGAGAGAGAAGAAGAGAGAGAAGAGAAGCGGGCTGTAAGCTCACAGCCGGCTTGGACACAAGAACCGAGAAACTCTATGAGAGTGATGAGTGAGTCATGTATTAATTGTGAAGCACTAGCCACTATACAAGCGGGCTGAGAGAAGGCTCTAAAGATTCTTGCCACTATACAAACTCTGTGAGAGGTTGCCATGTCATATGGAATAAAAATCAAACTTGAATGAAACTCTTCATTGAGAGTGAAAGTTTCATTCTAAAATTTCATAGGCATTAAATTTCATGACTCATAGAGAGTTGGTATTCGTGCCAAGAGAGTTTCATTCATCTAGATGAAACTCATTTCTTCTCTTTCTTCTTAAATGCTATGTCATGTCATCAAAAACGCTTATGTGGCAGCATATTTAATGCAAATGAAACCCCTTTGAGATTGGTCTGAGTGCAATCATTCGGGCTCGCTGGAACTAGAACTGAAAAGGAGGCGCGCGCGTTGGCTGGTTTGTTCGAAGTTGATGGAAAATTTGTCACTGTAGCCGGTGGAGTTGATGGGTGGAATGAGATGGAGCATGCTCAAATCAGGCAGTTTAGTTGGGACGTAAAAAAAATTTCGAGTGTCACAATAGTTGTTCCGGCACTCATTTATTTAATTTAAAATAAACTAATAAAAAAATAAATTATATACCGTGAGACAAATTTATTAAGACTAATTAATCCGTTATTAGCACATATTTACTGTATTACAACATTGTTAAAACATAAATTTATTATGTTTTAAAAAAATTGTCTCATAAATTACACGCGATCTATATTTACGAGACAATTTTTTAGTTTTACGAAACATAAAATTAGCTCGTAAATTTATTTTTTAGTTTATATTTAGTCTTTCATGCATATGTCTAAATATTTGATGTGATGAGTGATTTTTTTTTTTTTTTTGCGCTGGGAACTAAACAGGAAATTTCGTTGCTTATTCCAGTCCTAAGCTAACGAGCTAAGCTACGGCCATGGCCAAGGAAACTTATTCAGAAGTAGCCTCCTGCAATGAGTCAAGGACGTCACAGCCAAAGAGCTACCGAAGAAATTCCGTTGCTTATTACAGCCAGTAGCCTATATCCACGCTGGTTGAGTGGTTTCAATACCTTGGTTGGCCAGTTTTTGACCGTAACGACTAACGAGAAAAGAAAATCTAGGGTGTGGTTATCTGGGACAAATCTCCCCCATCACACAAAGGCATAACGCGAACACGAACACGTCAACGAGAATGGATGAAGCTCGGATGGGAAACCATGCGAGCGCTTACGGGTTTTGTTTGTTTCAACCATGAACCATGCACACAACTTCAAAAGAGTTTCGAGCTTCTCTGACAAAAGAAATGTAGCCCCAATGTTTATTCGTTGGTTGCGCTAGGTGGGCAGAGCCGTTTCCAGCAAAATAGATTAGCTGGTGGTGTGGAGCCGGAAAACCCCAATATTTCGGAGCTTCACTCACTGGGCTTTTGTTGCAGTGGCTACACACGGTGTTCCAACGGTGCGGAAGTTGAGACCGATGGTGCTCAAGGTTCTATTCTTGACGGATCCAACACTCAGGTCTGCTTGGTTGCCGGCATCTACCAGCCACATGCAGTTGTGGCGCATAAAGTGGCCGCCATAGTCTGGCGAGATTGCTGCGTTTTTAAACTACGCGCCTGAATAGCTATGGTGAGTCGTTACTGTGCTGTGGCGGAGTGTAGCGGTGAACCAAACGTCCCCTGTCATGAGGTTTCCCTCTTTTTAGGTGCTCTGTCAAATCCTAGCTCATAAAACTGTTATAAGAAAAAAAAATACAGGGAATCAAGCCATTTGAACATGTGTTTTCTCAGACTTTGATTTTTTTTAGAAGAAGTTGTTTAAAAAATATTTATTACAACAAACAAAGTTTTAGGAGATGTTTGGATTAGGGAGCTAATAATTAGCTTATATTTTTATATTTTTAGATACCAAATAGAAAACCTAAGTATAGGTTATTTCAGGGCAAATAATAGCTAATGAGGGCTAATTGATGATTACAGTCTATTAGCCCTTATTAACCCATATAATTAACTTATATTTAATCTATTTTCATAAGCAGGCTGTTATTTTTAACCTGAATCCAGCTCCTAGGGCAGTTTTCTAATACTCCCTCCGTCCAACAAAACATGCAATTCTCGCTTATCGAGAAGTTAAACAATTCAAACTTTAACCGAAATTATATAAAAAAATACTAACATTCTGGATACAAAAAATATACCATTAGATTAATAATAGAATATATTTTTAATAATAATTTTATTTACCGACATAAATAGTAATACCTTTTATTATAATCTTGGTCAAACTTAAATCAATTTGACCGGCACGGATCCTATAATTAATAACGGCTCATAGGTCTTGTTTAGATGCACCAATTTTGCAAAATTTTCCATCACATCAATGTTTGGACGCATGCATGGAGTATTAAATGTAGGTAAAAAAAATAATTAATTGTACTTTTAGTATGTACATGTCGAGACAAATCTTTTGAGTCTAGTTGGTCCATATTTGGATAAAATTTGTCAAATAACAATAAAAATACTACAGTGAAAATTTTTGTAAAATCGGTGCATCTAAACAAGGCCAGGCCATAGAGCAGAGTGCAGAGGTAGAGCTCCTAGGAGTACTACAAGAGATGGCAGTGAAGGTCGGCATGAGTACAAGAGATGGCAGTCAAGGTCGGCACGCGAGCTGCTGCGGGTGCGGGGCGGGGGTCATCACGCGACGTCGTTGTGAGCACTGATCATTCACATCACGGAATAAATAGCTTGCAAGTACAGTATTGTACAGTATACAGTACGTACGAGCAGGCGGCAGGAGAAAAAAGAATGCCGCCGCTTCTGCGGACCTGCACTGCACGGCACTGTTGTGCCTGTACCGGAAGCAGGGCAGGGAGAGCAGCCCATGCGTGTTTGAACGCGGACGCAGTGCAGTCAAAACCTATTCGCCGCCCGGTCATGGCGTAGCCCGACTAGCAGCTGCCTGCCTGCCTGCCTGCGCCGGCCGGCCGAGCTGTGCCACTGGACACTGGTGCAGCGGCTGCCGGCTGCGGCTCCGAGGAGAGACGATGACCGGTCATCACCGGGCGGTGTGCATGCGATGCGATGCGATGCGATGCAATAGCAAGTTGATTGGCAACGCAACGGCAGGAGGCGCCGCGGCGGCAGCGGCTCCGGGTCTTCCGAAAGGTCCGAGTTTTCGGCACGGGAGACGACGGTTTTGTTTTAGCGACCGCTTTTTTCATCGAAAGGTGCAGTGGCCATCCATGGCCATGGCCCATGGGGCGTAGCTTAGCTCGTTAGCTTGGGACTGGAAAGTGGGAAATGAACTGGGGGCTCTAGGTGGTAAATTAAGGTCATCCGCAATGGTTGTCAAATAGCTAGCTAGGAGGAATTCTATTGGTTCTCAATAGCATTTTACAAATAACTAGCGAGATGACGTATAAAAATAATAAAAAAGTAGCACTCTTATTGGGTATCGAGGAGAGAGATCAAATAGCTCTCCTCGATAGCCAATAAGAGTGTTACTTTTGTAAGTTGTCTCATCAAAATAGTATTTATTTATATGTCTCATCTAGCTAGCTATTTGTAAGTTGTCATTGAGAGTCAATAATATTCTTCCTAGATACCAAATAGCTAGCGATTTCAACACCATTGCGGACGCCCTTAAAGAGAGACGAGAACGAAATCCGAGCAACATCTATTATCTGTTGGTCTCTCTGACTCTGAGAACTCCGCTACCTGCTCCGACCCTAGTATTTGGATTGTGTGTGTGTTTGTGATCACTAGCTTCATTCACTGTTTGTGTGTGACCACTACGTACCACTGCCTTCCACGGTCGACGTAGTACCACGCTGCCAAGCGCTCCTCTCCCCTGCACCATCTTAAAGAGTCGTAGTCGTAGCAAGTGAGTACTACAGTAGCAACACCGTACCCTCCTTGAGCTCTTTCTTTCTAGGTAGGCTTTCCGGCTACGACTAGTAGTTATTAGCCAAATGGCAATTAACTAGACGCTCGGGCAGGCAGATGTCCCAAAACCAGGTTTGACTGCATGATTGGGCCGCCGAGGCGCGGATTTGACTGCCAGCGAGAAGCAGTGACAGGCTCCCCCGGCCGTCCGTCGCCAGCAGCTTTGACCGACCACACGCCGCCGATCCAGTCATCCAGAAACCAGAGTTCCATATCCAAATCCATAGTACTTACAGCACAGTGTGGCTGGCAGTAAAACAGAACCGCAGCGCAGGGGGAAACTGGGCCTTGTTTAGATAGAATTCTTTAGATACACCCAAACTACTATCATTTTTTTTCACTCTCTCATCACATCAATGTTTGGACGCATGCATGAAACATTAAATATTGGTAAAACAAATAAATAATTGTACTTTTAGTATGTACATATCGAGACGAATCTTTTGAGTCTACGTAGTCCATATTTGGACAAAGTTTGTCAAATAACAACGAAAATGCTACAGTTGAGAAAAAACAAAATTCACTCTACGCGTCTAAACAAGCCCCGGAAAACACAGCAACGCTACAAAGCCCGCCGATCGGGCCGGGCGGCACATGTGCGCGCGAAGGTGGAGAGAATGTGTGATCTGGACGCTGGACCATCCATCCGATCGACGATATCCTCATCCTCGTCGTCGTCCGTCCCACCGCGCGTTGTCCTGATGTCCTCCACGCGTTACGTACGGCGGCGCCACGCGCAGCGCAGCGCAGGCGGCCGGGGCGATGGCGACCGCAGACCGCAGCCACCGCCGATCCGGTCAGTCGCAACAAGGCGAGAGGAGGGAAGCAGGGAACGTAACGGTCGGTGGCGCTGGCGCGACGTCCAGCGAGGACGCATGTGACGTGAGGCGTCCGACTCCGATCGAGGCCAATTATTAGGCGCTAATAACAATAATAATTACCGGATCGGTCCCCCGGCCGGCGGTGGGCCCGCGCTGCCGGGGACTGGGCACCACCGCACCAGGCAGCACCACCATCATCATGGTCGCCGGAGGCCGGAGCCCTCCCGGACTGGGGCGGGCCCGCGTTTCCGCTTTGACCGCCACCGTGTCACGAGTCACGACGGACTGGTTTGGTCTGGTTGGCTGCTGCTTCACCGATCACCGGCGGTCGCGCTGCATGCCCGTTTCTCGTCTCGCTTTTCCAGTTTCCCCCCCGCTTCTCTCGCTAGCAGCATCTGCATGCCCGGGCCGGACGCTCCGGTTGGGACGGCGGCGGTTGCACCACCGCTTCCGCTTCCGCTTCCGCTTGCTTGCTGCCGCGGGCTCTCTACTCCCTCTACGGAAGAGGGGCGGCGTTACTGGTGGAGTAGATTAGCGCGTGTGTGTGGCAGCGTTGCGTTGCGCTGCGACTGCGAGGCTCGTGGGTGACAGCCAGGCTTTGGAACGAGCCTAACGTTTTGTCGCACGTGACGCGCTGAGATTCACAGCTGACGCTCTACGGCTACGCTGGCCCGTGTTTTCTCCTCCGTCGATTGGGTGTATCGTCGGTGTATATGTATGGTTGTTACACTGCTGATGGGATTGCAAGATGTGTATGTGTTGTAGCAAGGGACAGCTAAACACCGGCCAAAGTGTTTTTTTTTTTTTGAGAAAAAAAAGGAGCCGGACAAAGAATGTGTACAGTACGTAGCTGATGCTCGTAGTCGTAACGAGTGTCTGGCACCAAACGCTGTTGATTGATACCACTCCACGCGCCCACCGTTTTATTTTTTACAGTATATATGTTTTTTTTTTCTTTGGACACGCCTCATCGCTCCTCCTAATTTTTTAGAGCATATTTCCAAAGACTCTGAAACCATGCTCTCGGAAATTAGCAGCGGAAATTTTCGCTAACCGTTTGTAATGTTTCGATGACCAATGAGGTGGTACCAAGACTACAATAGTGAATAAAAAAGGACAGATAATTAAACTTTCTTATTCCATTGACCATCTTGTTTTTTGACGGCGGTAATGTGTCAATGAATTTTCCTCATTAAGATGCTACAATGACCAGGAGGATAGTGTGTAAAAGGGGAGAAAATTTAAAAGGCACCAAAAACTTGTTCATGCTCCTAGATCAGTCAAAATCACAGTTACCACCATTCCTGTCTTCGGTTATACTCCTATAAACAAAGCAATTAGTAATTGCAATCCATTAATATTGCACTCATTTTTGGCAACAAAGGAATTCTTTTGATATTGGTTTAGTAGGAGTGAAAAAAATATAATATTGTAACATCTGAACAGACCTTTTGACCAGTCAAATACCGCTAAAACTAAAAGGGTGACAAGGAGAAAATTAAAAGCTTGCCAATTTTTTCTATGCTAGTTTAGCATTGTGATGCCGCAATGACCAGGAGTGTGTGTACAAGTGGAGAAAATTTAAAAGGCACCAAAAACTTGTTGATGCTCCTAGATCAGTAAAAAAACAATTATCACCGTTCCTGTCTTCAGTTTTAGCAACAAAACAATGCACTTCTAAACAAAAACAATTAACGTTTGAACAGATTTTTTTTGACCAATTAAATAACGCTAAACTAAAAGGATGTCCAAGAAAGAGAGAATTAAAAACCTGCCAATTTTTTTCTATGCTAGTTTAGCAATAAATATATCCCAATTAATCACACCTTTGATCTTGGTAGTACAGTCAAAGCACTCTTAAGCAGGATTTTTTTTTTTTTTTTGCTAAAGATCGGTAGCGTTTGAATATACTCATTTTAAGTAAAATGCTACAAATAAGACTGGAAGAGTGTGAAAAAAAGAGGAGAGAATTAAAAGCTTGCCAAATTTCCTTAGGGCAGTCCCAATGGTATATTAATGGTGGTTTCTATCTCTATTAAATGAGATGCTACGTAAGCAAAATGCTGACATGGAAGATTAGTTAATGAGGAAAGAGAAGAAAAATGATAGAAACCGTTTCTCAGGTGGGAAACGATGTCTATGCTCGACCCGAGGAACGAAGAAACGACCAAATCGGCGTTGGGAAGAAACGACCCGTTTCTATGTCGCGCCCGCGTCCTCTGCTCGCCATGGGAGCTCGCTCGCCCGCCGCCTGTCCGCCCACCTCCGCACTCGCCTACCGCGGCGCTAGCCCGCACAGCCACGGAAACTCACCAGAGCTGTCGAGGGAGCTCGCGGGCCGCCACATCGGCCGCGCCAGCTCGTACCTCACAGCCACGGGAACTCACCGGAGTTGTCCAGGGAGCTCGCGAGCTGCCACACCGGCCGCGCCCGCTCGTACCGGCCGCATCCGCCGCGCCCGCCGTGCTGTGCTGGCCGCGCTCGCCGTGCCCGCCTCGCTTGGCCGCATCTGCCGCGCTGGCCGCGCTCGTCGTGCCTGTTGCGCTTGCCTCGCTCTCCCTGGCATGTCGGCCCCTCGGGCGGCGGCCGCGTCGCCGAGCCCGTCCCGCCGCCGTCGCTCCTACTTGCCTTGGCTGCGCCGCTCCTGCTTGCCACGTCGGCCTGGCTTGACTGCGCCGCTCCCGACGGCCACATCACCGCACTGTCGCGCCCGCCTTGCTTGCCCAGCGCTGGCCGCCCGCCGCCGCATGCGCTTGCTACGCTCGCCTGCTCTACTGCTTTTCAGTGGTGGCATGCGTTCTGCATCTGGGAGAGAAGGCTCTGTAAAGAAAAGAGTGACACCAAGGGATAAGAGAGAGAAAAAAACTTGTATATTTATTGCGTGAAGACTCTACCGTTGTATGAAGCAGTTTCTATAGATGATTTTTATTGATGTAGACTTCTTGGATATCGTGCATAATTTCTACCGTTGGGACTGCCCTTACCGCTGCTAGAGCAGCCAATAATCACAAGAAATTAATTACTACCGCGGTTCTGTCCTCAGTTTTAGTAACAAATCAAAACACTCCTAATTCCTAAACCGGAAACGGCTGCCTGCCTCACTGTCGCTGGCAAAGAAAACAGCCCCCGGGCCTGTCCAGGTCCAGGTGTATTTATATTTTCCGCCGCTAATAAAAACAGTCAGCGGCACACTTATCGCCAAGCGAGGCAGCAGCGGCTGTCCCAAGCTGTCGAAAGCGAAGCGCGGCCGCGGCGGCAGTCCTCGCAGGGCCGACCGGTCAAAAGCACTGCTGCTCCACACCACCACCCCACCTTCCCATTCCCCAACCCCCAGAGCCGAGCGAGCGAACCACCCCCGTCCGCAGCCGCAAGCAAGCAAGCAAGCAGGCAGGAGCCGCGTCCTCGGCCTCTCGGCGGCGTGTGACCGGCTGACCGACCGTTCCGCCCGACCCGCCATGGAGGCGCCGCCGGGACCGGAGCCCATGGAGCTCGACGCGCCCCCTCCCGCCGCCGCCGAAGCCGCCGCGGCGGTTCCCCCCGCTGGCAGCGAGAAGGTGAGCTGGCTGTGCACAGATCTGGGGCTGGGCTCGGATCTGCGGTGGCGGTCGCGGCCGGGCGCCGCCCGATCTGCTGCCTCTGTGGGCGGTGTTGCTAATGGTGCTCTGTTTTTGTTTCCCTTTCCGTGTTTGTTGCAGAAGAAGGAAGGGGAAGGGGGAGACGCTGTTACGGGTCACATCATCTCCACCACCATCGGTGGGAAGAACGGCGAACCGAAGCGGGTAAGCTGCGATTCTCTCGCTGTCTGTGTGTCTGTCTGTGAGTCTGTCGCGCGGATGTGGGGGGCATGAATGCTGCTGCGGTTAGTGCGCTTCAAGTGGTTCCGCTTGTTTTGTAGCGGCTTTGCGGTCGGAATCCGTCTTGATCTGATGGTTTGCGCATGGGTTCGTCTTCTAGCGTCTCTTGCTTAGCTGCTAGACAGCTAGAGCTAGCACGCTGGTGAAATTTGGTGGATTAGTTGGTTCTGATTTTGTTGATGGATTATGCTGTTCCCGCTACTTTGGGGATTCTGGCTGGGCAGATAACGTTGGTCTTCCCTGGTTTAGTGCTTGCACCTGAATTATGTGGCTGACTGCGTCATTTCGTGCTTTGTTACTTCATTTTTGAAGGCTAACATGCATTTAGGTAGCACGGTCTTCCAGTTTTGTGCTTAGGTCTGTTGTGTGCGGAATAGAAATGCTCTACCTATTACTTGTGTGAGGATCTGAATTCGTGCCTGCTCAGTAACTCTGATGCCTGCCTACTTTTGGTAGCCTCATCTTGCCCTCAGGTACTCATGTGTTCTTGTTCCGGCCTTAATTGCAGACCATCAGTTACATGGCAGAGCGTGTCGTGGGTACAGGCTCATTTGGGATCGTCTTCCAGGTATGGTGCTTGGTCATGGGGGCTCTATGTAGGTGCCTAGCCTTGGTTGATGCAACGAGCACTGAATTGATTTTGCCATGTAGGCTAAGTGTTTGGAGACCGGAGAGACCTTTGCTATCAAGAAGGTACTGCAAGATCGGCGATACAAGAACAGGGAGCTGCAACTTATGCGTGCCATGGAGCACCCCAACGTCATCTGCCTGAAGCACTGCTTCTTCTCGACAACGAGCAGGGATGAGTTGTTTTTAAACCTTGTCATGGAATTTGTCCCCGAAACTCTATACCGCGTCCTGAAGCACTACAGCAACGCGAACCAGAGGATGCCTCTTATCTATGTCAAGCTGTACATGTACCAGGTTTGTGAACCAGCATCTTTACACTTGTGAGGCTGCCAATGCGTGCTCTCATTGTTTTGCTAATGGTCTTTATCTTGTGATGTTTGCAGCTTTTTAGAGGCCTAGCTTATATTCATAATGTACCAGGAGTCTGCCATAGGGATGTAAAGCCACAAAATGTTTTGGTACGTGTCATGTGAACAAGGTTATGTTCCTTCTTTGATTTGGTAGCTAGTTCTGAACTGGTCTCATCTCTCTTTGATATACAGGTTGATCCTCTCACCCACCAGGTCAAGCTCTGTGACTTTGGTAGCGCAAAAGTCCTGGTATGTTGATTTTCTTTCCTCGAGGTTCTGTAGTCACATCCAGTTGTATGCTTTCTTTTTTGAAATATTCTTACCAAAGGCTACCCATACTGTTGACATGGCATTAGTGGTTTGTGTCACTCACTATGTAACATGTATCATCAATATGCTGCCTTTTCCTGATATGATTGATTGCGATTGTAGTCGGTCTTATGGAACGATACATATCTTGAAGGTAGCTTAAATATAGATGTAAACCTTGTGGATATATTTCTCAGTGAATTGTTGATATAAAAACTGTCCATTTATATAGTGTGGGTCTAGATATCTCGTGGATCAATGTTGGCTACATTTAAGTCAAGCTTCTCAAATTGGTTTCATCATGTGCAGTTACCTTTATCCTATTTGAGCTATGGGTTATTCAATTGTTGGAGTTGTGTTAGTCTGCAATAGCACTGCTTCTTTTACTTCTGTGTGAAGTTCCAATCTTGAACTTGACTGTAATTCATGTGTTATAATAATTGGACTCTTTTACTTGTATACTATAATATTTTTATCCACATATTAATCAGTTCCTTATGTTACTTTGTCAGGTTCCTGGTGAACCGAACATATCTTACATATGCTCTCGTTATTATCGTGCCCCGGAGCTCATATTTGGTGCGACGGAGTATACAACTTCAATAGACATATGGTCAGCTGGTTGTGTTCTAGCTGAGTTGCTTCTTGGTCAGGTTGGTTGCCTTCATATAATGATTAACCTAATATTTTTGTACCTCAATTTGACTAAATCATCTATGGGGTGATTCTAACATCTTAGATCTTGTGTATGTATCAGCCACTGTTTCCAGGAGAGAGCGCTGTTGATCAGTTGGTAGAGATTATCAAGGTACTGCAAAATTTTCTAAAAGGAGACATTCTATTCTTCTGTCATGGTGTTTCTTATTTTTATGTGATATGTCTGTAGGTTCTTGGTACTCCAACCCGGGAGGAGATAAGATGCATGAATCCCAACTATACTGAGTTCAGGTTTCCTCAGATAAAGGCTCATCCATGGCACAAGGTATTCATTTGTTAAATCATGTTTCTGTTCACATCTATGATTCCATTTTACCTGTAGTTACTGTAGTTGTATACATGTAGTTCACAGTCCAAACATGTTTTTTGAAGGAGAATTATAATGTCTGTTATCAAAATCTCTCTCTGTGAAGGACAGTTAAAGAACTTGTTTGTATATCATATCGAAAATTTGAGTTTAAAATGCATCAGGTAACTGATCCCTCTACTTCCTGTTTTATCTGCCAGATTTTCCACAAGAGAATGCCTCCTGAAGCTATAGACCTTGCTTCCCGTCTCCTTCAGTATTCACCAAGTCTTCGCTGCTCTGCTGTGAGTTTTTTTTTTTACTTTGTTTATTTAGAGTGCTTTGATGCTAATAGTTTGAGGATAATAGACATTGGAATGGGACATCAGACTAAGGTGGTTGTGTTGCATATGGTCAATTTTACTTTGGCTGTGCTTATTCGAAAGGTTCTATTGTTGTCAATTATTCGTAGTCTTGTAGACCATGACCAATCAAAAGTGGTTAAGTCCATGTGGAAGTATGTCCTCTCAAACCTTAGCTTATGGTCCTGCATGGATATGATAATTATGTTGCCCAGTGGTCCAGAAGGCTAGAACCAAGAGTTTTGATGGATGTTAGCTGATGAAGAGTGGGCGCAACTTTATAGTCACATGTGCTTGTTAAGTGTACTAGCTAGTGGCCCACCTAAAAAGAGTAGCACTAGTGCGCGGGCTGTAGGTGGCACACAACATAATCTTTAATGTATCAGTTTGTTGATCAGAAATGTTCTTATGTGTTTCATGTATTCTATTTCTATGCAGCTTGATGCATGTGCCCATCCTTTCTTTGATGAGCTGCGGGCGCCGAATGCACGCCTACCAAATGGCCGTCCATTCCCTCCGCTCTTTAACTTCAAACATGAAGTAAGTAAATTAAACACAGTGCAAAGTTCATATAGTTAGTTTAGCCACATGCTTCAGTTCAATCATATTAAAGACTGAAAGAGTCCACCTTGCTTTTGCTCTACTGTTTTGCTCATCAGTTACCCCCTTTGTGCTATGCAGCTAGCAAACGCCTCTCCAGACCTCATCAGCAGGCTTGTGCCGGAGCACATTAGACGGCAGAATGGTGCCAACTTTGGGCATATCGGGAGCTAAGGAGGGCAGGCGCTGTGATGGTCAAGTTTTTGGTCTTGGTTCCCCATGTGCAGGGCCAATGCAAGCGAGAAGGTGATATTGCACCATCTGGAGAAGAGAAGGGACTCAGCAGTATCTGAGAGAAGTGACTATGTAAATTATCTGACCGTGAAGGAGTACTGCCAGTGTTAAGCCAGTAACTGGCGCATGTTGGTCCAGTAGTTAAGGTGAGAATGTAGGAGGTGGAGACTGGTTAATGCTTAGGGCTGTTTCAGTGATTACCATTTTGTAATGTTCGTCGGTACTTAGTACCAGCAGTAGTGTAGCTGCTCCTGTTTTGTTCGTCCCCAATGATGTAAATGGTTATCACCCAACTGCAATGCCTGTTCGCTCTGATGGTTTCGTAGTCCAGATGTTTTCTGTGATTGAGCTCCTGAGTCCGAGGCAGGAAAGTCGGAAGAACTTCCGAAGGCTGTCGAAATGGAATTGCTGCTGGTAAAACTATGGCGAAGCTGTGTCGAAATTTTGCATTCCAGTAAACAGCCAATACAAATGCATCTGCCTATTCTATTGGTTGGAACTTAGTAGTCTGATCAATGGTTCAATCGCAAACGTTAATCCCAACTCCCAAGGCCACAAATACTTCCGATTTGCCAACCAATCCTTCAGAGGTCAGAGCGTTTACGTTTGATTTTGGTTTTACACCGAAATGATTGATGAAATTCGCGAGCAGACAACTGCGGCTTATAGACGCGCCGGCGCCGGCGTCCCCGCCACAGTAGTCATCGACCTTGCTCCACAGCATCGGCCAGATGGCCTTCTTGATGTCGGCCAGGGTAAGCTGAACTGGGATCCAGCTGATGAGTTTCCAATCATCTTTGTACTGTCACTGTGATTGATCTGCAAATGGCAGACCCACAGCAGAAGCTCTTGGAATGGAATTGGTCGGAAACTTCAACAGCAGAAGATCTTGGTGGCATCAACAATCTTAACAATCGCTTGAGCAGTTCACATCGTACTTTGATTTTGTTTCTATTTTTTATTTTTTTTATACACACAGAAAATCAGAAATGATCGAAATTCGGGGGCAGACCAGCTGCGGCTTATAGACGCGGCCTCGCCGGTGACAGGCCGCCGCCCGCGTCGTTGACCTTGCTCCACAGCCCCGGCCAAGTGGCCTTCCTGAAGTCGGCCAGGTTCTCCCCGTCCCAGCCTCTGCCCGCGAGCTCCTCAGCCATGGCGACCGCCGCGGCCACGACGTCCTCCACGCCGCCGTCCACGGACGCGTCCACTATGCCACGGCGCACGGCCTCCGCGGCCGTCATCTTTTGCCCCCTCATGACCAGATCCCTCCTGGCGACCGCGTCGGGGACCTTCTGCCGGACCAGCTCGCCGACGAAGTCGACGATCTTGATCCCCGCGTCGACCTCGCTCATGTAGAGGAACCCGCGGGAGGCGCGCATGACGACGGCGTCGTGCGCCAGCGCCAGCGCGCAGCCGGCGCCCGCGGCGTGGCCCGTGACGGCCGCGACGGTGGGCACGGGGAGCGCGAGGAGGTCGGCGACCAGGCCGCGGAGCGCGGCGCGCATCGCGGAGACGCGGTCCCCCGGCCCGGCGCGCGCCCAGGCCAGGTCGTAGCCGTTGCTGAAGAACTTGCCCTTGGCGGCCAGGACGAGCGCGCCGGCGCCGCCGTGGGAGGCGTGGCCGGCGGGGGCGACCGCGGAGCGGATCGCGGAGAGCAGGGCCGGGCTGAGGCGATGCTCCCCCGCGCCGGTGAGGGTGATGACGTGCACCCGGCCGCGCTTCTCCACGGCGCACAGGCTTCCCGTGGCGGCCATGCCTTCCATGAGCTTGGCTCACCTCACCAGTCACCACTGATACTACGCCATTAAAAGTCAGAATGGAAGGACCAAAGTGCCCCTGGCTCGACTACTTCTTTGTTCTGGCTCGACTAACTCAATCGAACTAATTCCTACAAAATCTCTACATGATTCATGTAAAATTTATGGGCTTCAAACGGAGCCCGAAACACTTCTCTAGCTGACAGCTCGATTGAGTTGCAGTTAGTGGAGCTGATCCATCCTCTTCGTCGCACTGGATGAACAAGCCATCCACACAATCTCCAAAATATAACTTTGACTCTCTTTATACTAAAAAATATTTATCAAAAAAGTTATATATATATTTATAAAAATATTTTTCAAGTCAAATCCATTCATATTGTTTTTATATTTTCAAACTCAACAATTTAAAAGTTATTTATGATTTATATTCCCAATGTTTGACCAAAACCATGTCCAAAACGTCATCTATTTCCTATACGAAGAGAGTAATAATTAGCTCATCATAAAATTTCACCATAATTGGATAAAAAAACTGCATCTATGAATTATTCTAAACTTTGTTCTAAAATATACTATATTATATATTCATTGTGTATATATATTTATGTAAGGTCCAAGAAAATTGGATTTTCTATTTTATATATTTTTTTTATAATTTACTATGTTTTTTAAAGATTCAGCCAAAATAAATAAAAAGAAAAAAAAACAAAATCACGACACTATAGGAAAACCGCCGTCTAAAACCGTCTGAGAGGGTTATTTGACCGGTTTTAAAAGTTCAGAGGGTAAAACATCTGGTTTTATAGTTTGATGGTGAAGTAGTCGACACTCAATAGTTGAGACTTTTTTCGAAATATTCGACCTTAACAAAATATAAAAAGTTCCATTATTATTTACAATTTACTATATGCTCATAAATACAATTGAAGTCATTGAGTATATCTGTTATTTAAAACAAATGTTGTCCTAGTCACTGATTGAGAAGGACATGCGAAGTTAACACAAAAAAGGGAGGTTATAAAAAAACACAAAAAAAGGGAGACAAAGAAAAACAAAGAAAACAGAAATTTCAAAAGAAATTGTGGGGAAAAAAAGGCCCTTAAGAAGGCCCATGCGGGTGCGCGTTTTTTTTAATGGCGCCGCGGTGCTTTCCCCTCACTCGTGCGTTCTGTTCTGTCTGCTTCTCTCGCCTCCTCCCAGTCTCCGACGATTGGTGGGCCGCCGCCGCCGCCGCCGCCGCCCTAAGCCAGGGGCGGAGTTTTTAGTTCGTCTCTTCGCCGGCGACGAGCACCCACTAGGTACTCTCACCCTTGTCTTCCCTGCCCTCGAAGCTGAGCACTGAAACCCTTGTGTTCACGAGGTAGTTGCATTTTCACGGGACGTGTTTGATGGAATACTGTTGATCAGTTTTATTCAAGCAGTGGCAAGGTAGCTGACCCGCAGAGCCTGACTTATGTGAGAGACGTGAAATCTGTTAATTCTTCTGTGAATAGCATTAATTGTTGAGCCAGTCATAGATTTGTTACCTGGGAGATCTAATTTAGAAATTGGTCTGTATACTCCTCCTGCCATCCAGCTGTTGAGTTTTTGACAATGCCCCAGAGAGTTCTTTATTGTCGAAAGTCTGAAGCATTTGTTAGCTGCAGAAAAAAGGGGGCATGAGTTAGTTCTATCATCTCGTTCTAGGTGAATAAACCATGCCAATATGTGACCTGTCAGGTGGGAGAATGTTAGCAACACATTTTTTTTTTCATTTTCTGATCTTAGATATAAAAGAAGTTTCCGCATCTATATAGCCTGGGTATGGGGTTGTCGTTATCATCCTACTCCGGAAACAATAATTTATACAAGTTTTGATTGTTGTGTTGGATTTACACCGTGGCTCCTGGTCCTTGGCGTCAAATATATTAATTCTGATTAATTTGTTTGACTTTGTGTGTATGTATTTCATTTAAATTCCAAATGTTCTTTAACTTTAAATGGTATTTTATCATAATTAAATTATTTTTGGAAGCTAAAGTATCGTAGAATTGTAGGAGTACTATGATTTTACATAGTAGGGAAACCTTATATTAATATAAAATCGAAACACTATAAATTTTAGGTATATTGAAAGGTTGGTATTGTTTTGTAAGATTCTTGGAAACGGATATGGATTGACGACCTTGTCACCAAACGACAATACGACATGAGTAGAGATACAAGCTCCATTTGCCTACGTACTAATGTGTGGACATCTTTATCATCAGACCAATAACATATCCAGATACACGTGCAGTTCTACATGCGGGCCATCTGAACAGAGCTAGAACAGAATACAGAACAGCAGCCCACGCCACTTTGTTGCTGCAGCCAGGTCCCACATCCATCTACAAAAGGCCAATCCCTCTCGGTGCAAGCGCAGCACAAATCCAGACCTAGCAGCGATCGCATCGCACTCGCGCCACACTCAGGATCACAGATCAGATCCCCGTGGCGGCCATGGCCGAGAACTTCCAGCTCCAGGGCCGGCACGGCAAGTCCCGCGTCCGCGTCTCTCGTGTATGGCGCCGCCCGGCCATGGCGGGGGGCGACGTCATCGTCGAGTGGAACGTAGCCGTCAGCATCGTCTCCGACTGCCTCCCCTCCTACACCTCCAGCGACAACTCCGCCATCGTCGCCACAGATTCCATCAAGAACACTGTAATTGCTTGTGTTCCATCAGTCTCTCTTTGCTTCCTCCTTCCTCCGCCACCCCAAAGCGGCTCTGGCGGCTTCTGCGCTACTGATTTGCTATGGCTTCACTTGTGCAGGTTTATGTCAAGGCGAAAGAGTGCACGGAAGTGGTGTCCATGGAGGAATTCGCCGTGATTCTTGGAAGGCATTTCACCTCGTTGTACCCTCAGGTATAGCGCTTCGAGACTGGTTGTTCTATCCGGGTTTGCTGTTGAGGGGTTAAGATGGGTTTTTTATGGGTCTCTCTTCGTGCTGCCGTTTCGGGGCAGGTTTTAGAGGCCACGGTGACTATTGTGGAGCGCCCATGGGAGCGTGTCGCTGTCGACGGAAAGCCTCATTCGCATGGTGAGAAAGATTATCCGATATCTTACTGAACACATGTTGTTGATTGATGTGTCATGGATTGAAATGAAATGAGGAAGAGTCGTGAACATTTCCCGACGAATCTTTTCTTGGTCCCTGTGGACAGTAGGATACAATATATAGTATCCGCCAAACTTTGAGCTTTACCTGCCTTCAAGGAAACTTTTCCCAGTCCCCAATCCTCGTGTCTCTTTCGAAATCTTCAATTGCCATTTGGCATCTTTCAATGTGAGACTGTTTATCACTCACTTCTGTAATTACTCCTGTGGGGCGGCTCCATGTGTGAGTGTCTGAGTGACATGAGTTATAGCGGCAGGGTGGGATCACAACTGACAAGTCACTAGTTTGCACTTTATGCTCAACACAAATTTTCTTTCTTTCTTTTCCATAACATACATGGAAATACCTAACTCTAACAATCAACAACTTTTGTGGTTTAAAGATTGTGTTTGTGACGCCCTATCCAATTCTGCTCAATACACTCACACATCATGTAGTGCTCAAGATTCATTTAGCAGAGATTTGAAAGAACCGATGCTGAAGGCAACAGTTGCACACATATGTTAAAAAACTTTTTTCCATCTCCAAATTTTCTGAACATTTTTTCAGTAATTTTGCCCCTCAATAATACTAAGTATAAGAGCATTCTGATTTTTAAAGTAATATATTCACTGACCTATTAGCCAGGAATCCAAGATCCCAGTTATACCTTGATTCTTTCCAATTTATATCCACTAGTATTTGTATATGGGGTGAAGAGTAACGTAGACAGTGAACAGGCATAAATGGTGACCTGTTACGCTGATTTGGCCATCTCCTGTTTTCAGCCGCTTAAAATATTCATCTACTTCAAAGATTGCCAACATTTATGACACCAAAATAGGCATAGTATGAAAATAGGTTCCATGATAAATTTAATTATGCTTATTTGGTAATATAAATATTGCTATATTTTTTATATGAATTTGGTCAAATTTAAGATAGTTTGACTTAGGAGAAAACTAAAATGACGTTTCTTGGACGGAGGTAGTACTATATAGCTGTATGACATTTATCCTAGTGATCCATGTTTGAGAGAACACTTATGCACGAATATTTTCCAGAGTCACCTGATAATACTGCTTATTGTACCACTGTTTTAGGGTTTAAAGTTGGTGTTGAGAAGCACAGCACAGAGGTCATTGTCAAAAAATCTGGAAGCCTGCTTATAAATTCTGGAATCCAAGGGTACTCGCTGTTAAAGACAACTCAGGTATTTCTTCAACTTATTCTTTCGTAATAGTTGGGCCATCACTCACCATGTTAATCACTTTACCTTAACTATTCTGTTCTGGTCGAGGTTGATTAGTTCTGTATAAACCAGGGTGTTGGTGCATCCTAGCCTGGATAAGTTATGAACTATGTTGTGATAAGTTAGTAAATCTATAATAGCCGGTGTTCTCTTAGGGTGTGATTGGTTGGGTGGCTTAGCCCCCAACCAGGCTTCCCTAAGACACCCTAAGCATGTTTGGTTGCCTGTTTTTGGATTGTAGCCAGGCTTACCTAGTGCAGCGGGTACCCCCTGGCCAGGCTTCCTGGGAATGAGAGGATCGACCGTTTCCAGGAAGCCAGGCTTGTGCTAGTTGTCCGTGTCTTTCCAAAGAATCCCGTCACCTTCATCGTTGAGCCTTCCCATGCCTCCGGCAGTGCCCCTCGTACCTTCGCTTCTATGGTGCTGGGAAGAAGATGAAGTCCGCGATGCTGGGGAAGATGAGTCCGTGGCACTGGAAGGTGGAGTCTGCAGCGCTGGGCAAGATAATGTAATCTGCGGCATTGGGGAAGATGATGGAGTCTGGCGGCACACGCGCAGATTACTGGCCCATATCCTTCTCTGTTTTCTCAAGTTCTGGTGCTTTTTTCTTGGTTCATGGGTGGTCTGATGCTTGTGTTCTTGTTTGGGTAGGAGTCACGAGCCTGCGTTCCTAGCTGGGCAGGGGTCACGACCTCTCACAGTGACTGGTGCTTGCCTGGGAAGGGGCAAGGAGCTCCCATGGCGATGGCGAGTTTTGATGCACAACACGTGTTCGATAGAATGTCTCAAGGAGGTAGCGTTACCAAAACCAAGATGTGGTGACTCTATTCAAGCTAAGTAGGCAACCAAACATGAACTAAACAACCCAGGCTAAGCTAAGACGAGGAAACCAAACAACAGTCTCTTGCATTGCGAGAGCCAGGTTTAGATTGTCCTGGCTTAGTTGGCTAGCTAAGCCAACTCCAAAACGCAAACCAAACACACTCTTAGGCACTAGGCACTAGTCAGGTGGAGGCCAATGCCTTGTCTGCCAGTGTTTTGGCTGAGCTTGTTCCTTTTCTTTTACCTCTTGGTTTGGTTTGTTGAGTTGTGAAATGGTCCTTCAGAAGATGGGGGTTAAACAATGTCATGTTTCCACGGATTTAATATATTTCCTCAGGCTGCCACTCTGTTAGCTGAAGTCTACTTGATAAAATTCTTAATGAACTAGAGTTGTTTTTCTCCAGTATCACAGAAGTAAATTCTAAAATTTGACTACTACTTCTCAGTCTGGGTTTGAAGGGTTTGTGACGGATCGCTATAGGCTTCTTCCTGATACAAGGGAAAGGATAGTAGCAACAGAAGTAACTGCTTGGTGGAGGTAACTCTCTTTCCGTCTGAGATCTTAGACCATCTTTTCATTTATAAATTGTTCTATCTACACAGTTGAGAAACAATGCTGTTACAATGCACTGGACAATCCACTATTGTAGTTGTGATTATCTTTTACTTTTGGGAATTTAAGCTGATAGGAATTCATCTACAAGTCATGCATTCATAAGTCATAACTTTCTAATTTGCAAAATAGCAAGAAATGAGGCAGGGAGATCAAGTTATTTATGGGTCATGGTGCTTTGCGTGCACTTTTTCTGTATCCAGGTATCCTTTTGAACATGTTTCGCAGCTACCATCAAAGTCATTCTGCTTTACGCAAAGATATCAGGATGTAAAGAAAGTTCTTTCAGAGACGTTCTTTGGTCCTGCTGATGTTGGTGTGTATAGTCCATCTGTACAGAATACGCTATACCTCATGGCCAAAGAAGTTCTTACAAGGTTTGTTACGCTGATTTGGCCATCTCCTGTTTTCAGCCGCTTCAAATATGTAGACAATTTTCTTTGATGAGTTCCACTGAATATACATGTGCACTTTAAAGGTTCCCAGATATTTCGTCAATTCAGCTTAGAATGCCGAACCTTCACTTTCTGCCTGTCAACTTGGGGAGCAAAGAAACTCCTTTGGTGAAGGTAAAACTTCCTCCACTGTATAAAATGTATGAATTTTGTTGTTTCCTCTCTGCCTACTAAATTACCCTCCAGGGTAGAAATGTACGGTGTCAATTGTAGTTTATATATACATTCTCTTGCTTCATTCCATGTTCAGCTTATTCAGAGTTTTCACATCTTATTATCCACGTAAAGTGACATATATTTTGTGTTGATCAGTTTGCTGATGATGTGTACCTGCCGACGGATGAACCACATGGAACCATCGAAGCAACTTTGAGCCGTCCCATGTCAAAGCTGTAAGAATGTAGTCATCAGGCTGGTAGGCTGTAAGATAAACTATCATAAGTCAACCCCTATGCTATATATGGGGGTAATAAGTGGACAGTCTTGTGTTGAATGTTGTCAGCTGTAGTCGTCACTGTAAATGAGCCGTCCCATGTCCAGCTTGTGACGTTTCGCCACTGTAAATGTGTACATTGCTTATCTTGTATGGAAACCTGGCAACATCTTTGAAAGCTTGCTCGATTTTATTTCGTCGTTTGTAGTCGGCCAACTTCAGTAGATCTGATTACTTCTTCATATTTGGTGGCAGTGGCACGAACACACAACACAACAAGAAGCGGCAGTTCAATGTGATGTGACCATTTCCTTACAGACAGCAACTAGGATTGTACTGGATGCAAATACACAATCATGTAGTACTACTCCCTCCGTTCCAGAATAAGTGTCGTCCGAAAAACGTGTCTGTGACGGAAACACGGATAGAATAAGTGTCGTCCGGACGGAAACACGGATAGAACAAGTGTCGTCCGGAAAACGTGTCTGTGACGGAAACACGGATTTCTAGTGACCCTTGTTTTGGAACGGAGGGAGTAGGTAGCACCGTAGCAGTCGAATTTATTTGACCGAGTACATTATACACAAGTGGACCGCTTCAGTTCGGTCGTACCACGCCGCGCACGCCTAGAGCCGCGTCCGCTCAACCGCCGGCGCCGGCCCGGCGCCGTGGTCCTTGACCTGGCCCCACAGCCCGGGCCACGCGGCCTTCCTGATCTCGGCGACGGCCTCCCCGTCCCAATCCCTGGCGGCCAGCCTCTCGGCCTCGGCGACGGCCGCGGCCACCACGTCCTCGGGGCCGCCGTCGACGGCGGCGTCCACGAGGCCCCGGCGCACGGCCTCGGCCGCGGCCACCCGGTCCCCGCGCAGCACCAGGTCGCGCCTGGCCGCGGCGTCGGGGACCTTGTCCCGGAGCACGGCGGCGACGAAGTCGACGAACTTGATGCCGACGTCGACCTCGCTCATGTAGAGGAACCCGCGGCTCGCGCGCATGAGCACGGCGTCGTGCGCCAGCGCGAGCGCGCACCCGGCCGCCGCCGCGTGGCCCGTCACCGCCGCCACCGTCGGCATGCGCAGCGCCAGGAGGTCGGCCACCAGCGCGCGGAACGCGCCGTCCATGCCGCCGTGGAGGTGGGGCGGCGCCGCGCGCGCCCACGCCTGGTCGAACCCGTTGGAGAAGAACTTCCCCTCCGCGGCGAGCACCAGCGCGCCCGCGCCCGCGGAGCCGGCCACGGCGGAGCGGAGGGCCGCGAGGAGGGCCGGGTTCAGGCGGTGCTCGCCGGCGCCGGTGATGGTGATGAGGTGCACGCGGCCGCGCCTCTCCACGGTGCACTGGTCCTTGCTGGTCTCCATTGGTGTGTGATTTGGTGATGCAGCTGGCCAGCAGCCGTGACAAGTCAGAAGACTGTGCTCCGATAACTCTACGCGACTACGCTGTTTGCTTTATGTCTTTGGGATCAGTTTTTTAAGAATTTTTTTTTATTAATAACCCAATTAAATAAAAAATTTCAGAAACAACATTGTCCATTTTTTTTGCAAAACTAACCCTTTTGCCGCGCCGTCCCCAATGGTGCGGCAAATACGTTAGCCGCGCCATGCATGGCGGCGCGGCAAAAGCGCCACCGTGGCACCGCCCGGCCACACAGGCCTGCGTGGGCCCCACTCGTCAGTTTGCCGTGCCAGGCGGGCTGGCGCGGCTAGTGCGTTTGCCGCGCCAGGCGGCCTGGCGCGGCCAACGGCTTTGCCGCGCCAGGCGGGTTGGCGCGGCAAAGCCCATCTAGATCTAGCCGCCGCGGCCAGCAGCAGCCTCCTCTTCATTCCTCTCTTCTCCTCCCAAACCAATTCAATCCAATCCATTCCATTTCATCCCTCCTCTCTTCATCTCCCTCAATCGAACTTGTTCTCTCTGCACTAGAGGTATTTTGATCCATATTGCTGTTCTTTATCCATATTTGCAATGTAGGATTAAACCATATTTCGGTAAGTTAGGGTTTGTAGACAATATTTATTTTGAAAATGTCGTGACGTTAGTTGTTAATTAATGATGGATTTGTTCATGTATTAGACTTTTTGTATTTGTTTTGCTTAATATTTTGTTCAATTTGTGTACATTTTTATGTGTAATATTTGTTACGTCATTATGTAGATTTATAATTAATCATGAATGTATGTGTAGCGTTGACATATTTTTTATTGTTAGGATGCCGCGGCGTGGCAAAGCTAGTAAGGCAAGGTAAGATCGGTACATTGTTGATTTATTTGTCTGTTTTAATGAAGTAATTTTGTGTTATGTTCATTTGTTATTGCGTTGATGATTGTAGGCAGCCTCTCACGGGCAATGCCTATGCCCGTTTGCCATTGCCTAGCGGTGTTCCGGTGCCCATGTGCTACTGCGACGATGATTGTAAGGTCGCAATATCTGATGAGGAGCACACATACGGTCAGAGGTATTGGATGTGTGAGAATTATGCCTTTGACCCTACACCTAAACAGATCCGTATTAGACTGATGGTGAGAAGCTGATGGCTTGTTCTATACATGAATGACAAATCATTTACATTTTATTACCTAATTGACTTAGTCGTATTTTGCAGGAGCCTCCACCACTATGTGACTTCGAGCAGTGGATCGACACTGAGATGAAGCCGGAGGACAAGGAGCACGTAGAGAGGATGAAAAAGTGGGCTGCGGAGGACAAGGAGCGTTTGGAGAAGAGACGCAAAGAAGAGGCAGCACAAAAACAGCATGAGGAAGAGGCAAGACTGAGGGATGCAGCTAAGCGTAGGGGGGAGAGGGAGAAGAGGCTTGAGCGTGTGCGTCGTGCCAAGGCTGCCATGGAGCGAGATCCAGATGCTGTGAGGAAGGGAAAGTGGCCTCGTTGCACTCAGTAGTGTGGTAGGTTAAGTAGTCATTATTGAGTAATGAACATTGTTGTCATTTGGTGGACTTGTTAGTGTATTGTACTGTTGGTTTGTACTTCGGTGTACCGTTTATTTCGGATCCTCGATTATGTAGTCTTGAACTGCACTTTGTTTGACTTTTTCATATGTTGTTGGATTGTTTGCGGTAGTTCATGTGTTATCGATTTATTCTGGGATAAAGTACGAGAAATAGAATAGAGCAAACAAGTACACGAACAAAAAACTAGTACATGGCATGTGAGGACCTCTTACCGTAACTTGGTTAAAAGGTCCTAGACTAATCCTAACATGCCTTAGGTAATTGATAGGCACAACACAACACACACATAGTGGTCTAAGTAGTCTAGAAGCCGTCCCACATAGCAAACTGAGTAGACCCTTCTCCGTAATAGCCTCCCATTGCGGGTGGTGGTGGTGGTGGCGGTGGTGGCGGCGGTGGTGGAGGCCCCTTGTTCTTGTGATGCGGGCAGTTGCAATATGGATCAAGGCATATTGCTTCATCTGAACCGTCTGCTTCGTTGTCGTCGTCATCATAGTCCTTGAGCATGCTTTTAACTTCTCTTTCAAGATCGTCGATACGACGCTGCAAATAATAGATGTATTCCTGATGCGGCCATATTGGAGGAGGATCCACCCATCTGGTGAAGCCGCAGTTTTCTTCGGAAATAGAAGACTGACATTCACAAAATGACTAAGTATTAGCAAACATGAGAGGCATAGCAACAACAATTAAATAAAGTTACCCATGCTCGCGGGCATTTGAAGAAACGTCGGCCTGCCTCCAAGTCGTCGTGGAGCATCTGCACCAAACAGTCCTCACCATGGCGGCATTTTGGCCAGTCCTCTAAGCGGTTATCGTATCCCCTAAGAGGACGATCCCGGCTGAAATCCTTTTTGCTCTCAACGGGAAACTCATATAGTGCCTCTAAGAAGGAATCAGGACCGAGAGAGCCCTCCCACACAATGGGAGGTCCCTTCCTCCCACCCTTTCCTCTCCCCCAGACATCTCTACTACGAACCTCGCAAGCTCTGCTGAAGTTGTTGAATATTCAAGGCGTTGAAGGGTTTATATAGGCGGAGCCCTGGTTTTGAACTTGTGAATTATCTCAGCTGCATTGTGAGTGTGTAGTTATTGCAACTGAAAAGGCTATTCGCTGAAAAATCTAATCACTGAAAAGCCTATCTACTGAAAAGCCTATGCACTGAAAAGACTATGTACTGAAAAGCCTATGTACTGAAAAGCCTAAGTCTATGGAAATCAAAACTGCAGAGCACTTATGAGGACAGGACACCACACTGAAAAGGCTGTGCAACAAGATGCCAGCTTTTGCCGCGCCAACCCTGGGGGCGCGGCTGATGCTTTTGCCGCGCCAGGCGGGATGGCGCGGCCAATGCATTTGCCGCGCCACCCCGTCTGGCGCGGCAAAAGCGTCAGCCGCGCCCCCAGGGTTGGCGCGGCAACACAAACAATAGTGTTTGATCGAATGTGTTGTCTCTGTTTGATCGAATGTGTTTTTTCCGTTTTTCCTGTCTTTTTCCGCAAAAGCAATAACAAGGAACCAAACATTGACACAATTTAAATAAATAAAAACATAATAGCGGTCATAAAAAAACAAAGTGGCTCAGGCTCCACGAAGTACATAATAGGGTTCTCAAACAATTTATCTAACAAATACATCACCTATCCATATAGTCTAACACTAAGCCTAGCTAGGTGTGTACGGCTGACGAGGCCGCCTCCGACGCCTAATACCCTAACTAACAAATTATGACTAATAACCTAATACCCTAACTAAACTAAAACCCTAACTAAGTAACTAACTAAACTAATATCTAAACTAACTTACCTAATTCAACAACTAAATAACTAACCTAGGTCACTAACTAACCCTAAATCACTAACTAACTAACATAACCTAAAGCACTAAACTAACTAACCTAGGTCACTAACTAACCCTAAATCACTAACTAGCTAACATAACCTAAATCAATAAACTAACTAACCTAAGTCACTAACAATTTTCTAATTCAATAACTAACTAACTTGTAAAAGAATAACAAAAAACTCTAATGAACTAAGTCAAAAAAACTAACCTGAGCTTGGCCTGCTTGAGCTGGGGAGAGGGAGAGGCGGATCCGGGCCCCGGCCACCGCCTGGCAGCCGGCGAGCTCGCCTGGCCGGCCGGCTACACGGGGACTGGGGAGGAGGTGGCTGTGGCAGCCGGCTGGGGATGAGGACCTCGGCTTTGGCCCGGCTGGAGCTCCGGCAGCGTCCGGCGACCTCCAGCGGGCTCCGGCGACGGTGGCGGCCTCCGACGGGGAGCGGCGGCGGGGTGGGCGGCGGGGTGGGTGGCGGGAGCGCGGGAGCAGCGGCGGCCGGGCGAGCAGCCAGAGGAGAGGAGGAAGAAGGAGGCGGACGCCAGATCTCGCGCCAGGCCGCCTGGCGCGGCAAACGCACTAGCCACGCCAGCCCGCCTGGCGCGGCAAACTGACGAGTTGGGCCCACGCGGGCCTGCGTGGCCGGACGGTGCCACGGTGGCGCTTTTGCCGCGCCGCCATGCATGGCGCGGCTAACGTATTTGCCGCGTCATTGGGGACGGCGCGGCAAAAGGGTTAGTTTTGCAAAAAAAAATGGACAGTGTTGTTTCTGAAATTTTTTATTTAATTGGGTTATTAATAAAAAAAAATTCGTTTTTTAATCGGTCAGAGTTTGAGACGAGCGTCCTATGAAGTACTCTCTCTGTCCCTAAATAAGGGTCGTCGTTGGTGTGCGTGTCACATGTTTGACTCAATTTGTAGAAAATATGTGCAATAATTATATCTCCAAATAATTTTGTTAAAAAACTAGATGTAAAGATCTTTCCGATGATACTAATTATTTAACATAAATATTAATATATTTTAATATATAATTGCCGGCAACTTTTTCTCGGAAAGCGAGAACGACACTTATTTAGGGACGGAGGGAGTACGTTCCATCAGAGTATATATGGCGGCTAACGGCGTGTTTGATCGAGGAACGGACCAGTACTGAGCGATTCGAACAAATGCGACGCGTTTGGTTTAGGGTAGCGAACGAGTCCGTCCGTCATAAAGGCGTCATCGTCTCGTTTCCTTGAAAAAAAATAGTTGGACTTCACCTCGATCCATGAATTAACATGTATTTATATACAGACAAATAAAGCTCAAAGAGAAAACACCTACTAGCGGTGAATGGAAATGGAATGGAGAGGAGCGGAGGTTGTCTACTAGCAAAACTTTGACAAAATTTTTGTAGCCAAAACTTTTGTCTTATAGAGCTGTTTGGATTCCATAGCTAAAGTTACATTAATTGGTGCACAATGACTGATTTGCCCCCCATATTTAATGATGATTTAGCGTCTTTATGAAGTGTGGGTGGGTGGGGACAGGGGGTATTGGGCGTCCGGGCGCCCACCCCGAGGCTTTTTGGCCTATTTTGCCAGGTTTTGGTGGCAAGAGGAACTAGCAAAAATTTTGCTCTTTTGCCAACTTTTTTGCCAAGCTGTTTGGATCCCATGGCAAAAAGAGAGCAAAAAGTGCAACACTAGCACTTTTGCCATGGATCCAAACAGGCCCTCGGCTATGTTGCAAATGGAAGCCGGCAGCCGCAATGGGCCGGCCCGGCTAAACCCACTTGGAAACTGGAACTGGAACTGGACTGAGCGGCGGAAGTACACCGTTCGATTTCCAATCGCACGGTCCGCGCTCGTTTGACGCTCCCTCAGGCGGTGCCTGTGCGACCAAGTCAAAGGGCTTTCGTGCCTTCACGGCTTCACTTCACCAGTCGTGCGCCGCCATGTCGGAGACCGAATCGGCGGCAACGGCGCCGGCGCCGGCGCCGGCACCGGTGGCTGCGGCTGAATCGAAGCCTCGGCGGCTGCGGGGACACAAGAAGGGCGCCGTCACCTGCTGCGTCGCCTCCTCCGCCCGCCCGGGCGTCGTCGCGTCCTCCGGCGAGGTAGGCGTTTCCACTCACGCTGCTCGTCTACTCTTACTCTTCCGAGAACAAACACTGCGCCGTACCCATGACTCGGTGTCCTGCTCCTGCTTCGGGAGTTGTTACAAGGGCGCCCCGTGGTCCATGGGCGTCGGCCAATAGTTGCATGGTGCGCTGACGCTGAGGACACCAGTCGAGCACCTCTTGTGCAGTTGGGCGCTGGTTAATTGGTGCTCGGTTGAGACATTTTGTCGGTCGGGTGGCAAGCCATGCGCCCGTATATGTGATGCTTTCGCTTCGCTGACTGCACATCGAGCTAAGCATTGCCAGAACAATTAACCGCGCCTTGCGTGCTCCTCCTTGCATTCTATCAACGCCAACGCACTGGATGCAATATCCTGTGTGGAACTATCTGGTCCTGTGACCATGGTCTCCATGAAAGTAAACTATCTAGTAACAACCTTATGAAGTTATGTCACACCCCAAGTCCCCATGCCTTTTTTGTGATTTTATCCATTATCCATTCATGTATCACAGTTTCATTAAACGTTTCATGCTATGTTGAAAGCACCAGTAGGAACTAGGAAGGGATGAGATTTTCATGCGGGTAGTAGAGTGGTAGGCAGAGAAGAGAAGGCAATCCATCACTAACTACTTGGTCACTATGCTG